>VWZV01003992.1:42711-112080 GCA_013397155.1 Irena cyanogastra
TCCAGTAAGGACTTGATCTGCTACAGATTTCAGTAGACTGTGGCATAGGTGCAGCACAGGTGTGGCACAGGTGGCAGAATACCTAAGCAGCCTATGGGGTACCAAATACCTCTGCTTCCAAGTGCCACATATGGGAGCTGTACCTGCAAAGCAAGAAACTGAGGAGCAGAAGCCTTGATCAAAGGAGGGAACTAAGAACTGGATAGGATTCAGCACCTTGTTTCAGTCACAATGGACTCACACTCTCCAGACCAGCACACAAGGACAGATTGTGACACCAGCTACAATTATCTTTGTCCAATGTTACACACGTGACAGGTTTGTTGGTCTTCTCAAACAAAACAAACTTCCCTGCAAAAGAACAATACCTTGCTGCTTATGATTTGGAGATGTCCCGGTTCTAGAAGCAGTATTTGCCTTCGGAATGTGGGCTAAACATCATTGACTTAATGAAACACTTCACTCACTAGAACAATTATAATAATGAAAAAAAAATTACCATCCCTGTCGCCCTTTCCCAGAGGATGAAATGAAGAACTCCAAAGATTTTCGTGATCATCAGAAGGCTAAAAACTTTATTGTAAAAATCCAAAGCCTTTTTATAGGGTCTTTTGCTAACAATTACGTGATTGGCTAAATGGCACAATGCCTCTCTACCACCACTGGATGAGGCAGAGAGAGCATGTTTTGAGAACAGACACAAAGGGAAAAAGTAAGCAAAAGTCAAAAACAGTAGCTGTTGTTTTGAGGACACAAGATGCTTACAAAAACTCTATCAGTCCTTTTCTTGAGAACCTAAAATTCTCCACAGAGCCGTCCTTGGAAAGGAAAGTGGCTTTCTCTTGGGAAAACCAGGAATTGCTGCTGAATTTTTCTAAGTCCCACTGTAAGTCAGCCCCACACATCCCTTTGAAGGTAAACAGCATATAAACTCCTGACTTGCTGCTGTTAAATAGGATCTTCATTCTGATTATTTATTTCTTGCTTCAGAAAGACACTGCCTGTAGCTGCGATTAGACAGAATACAACAATCTCTAATGTGCTTCCCATGCTTTTTAGACTAATGACTGTGACAGCATAGTTTGCTGCTGGCTAAAGGTTTCAAATTCTGTTTTATGTGACAGTTCTAAAAGCTTGGTTATACCATACTCACATGCAGTGAGGGCTGTGACACTGGCTATATATAGTGTGCTCCACCACGAGTCACTCTGAGGAGGAAGAAACGCCACAAATACGTGTAATGTATTAGCAGCTTAAGCCATTCTCTGCCACATCTGAAATGACCTCTGTGGCCAGTTCAGCTGGCACATTTTTCACATGAAGTCCCCAATCTTGGAAAAGGGTAGGCAAGAAACAGGTGAAGTATTTGACCAGTCATATTGTATGATCCTGATGAGGGAAGCAGTCTGTGCAATCAGCTCAAAAATGTCATTCCTTCCTGTGGATGCTGTGACATTAATTACATCTGACAAGAAGAGTAGGTGGGCCACCATGTAAAATACAAACAGACTCACTATAGCAATGAGAAGTGAGATGGGAGCAGGAAGGATGAGTGATACACTGGAAAGACAAACTGACAGTTGACTACCTATATGGGATTCTAATTGAAGTTGTACCCAATGTATGCCTTCTGAGACAAGAACTAAAAGCACTCAGTACCTTGCAGGATATGTAAAATGTGATTTTTTTTTTTGGCACAGATCTTAGCTCTTCAGAAAAAACCCACCAGTAAACTGGAAAAAAAAAGATCTACAGCATGGTGTCCTGATTCTAAATGTGTACCAAAAGTGCAATGCAAATAGTGTGTAAGGCCAGCTAGAGGTCATATATCACTAATTAAGTGCATGACAGTCCTGACTATAATATCCAGAAGCCTGTTTACTTCTGCTTGTCACAGCCCCGTAGCAGCACACCAGCAACCTTGGTTTCTGAATAGATTAAAACCTTTCATTTCCTGGCCTTGGGCACTGACAACAACAGAAAAGAGAAGGTCATTTACTCATGATACCACTGCTTGTTTTGGAGTAGCTGTGCTGGACTGACTCTGTGATCTCTAGACACCATGTAATGTTGTAGTGGATGAGAATATGAGGAGAGCACTGTGTGCATGTGTAGAAAGATGATGGGAATATTAGAAACATTTACTTCACAAAGCCATTAGGCATACAAGCCAACACATTGAAACAGTTTTTAAGTTCTTGGCATCTCCCCCAGGCTAATTGTGTCACTTGTGGGAGAAAAAGATTATGAAGAAAACTCATGTCCCTTTGTCTGCAACTTAAAAGAATGCTACTGTGGGAATCTAATGTTTTATTACTATCTGAGTGTTATGCTTACATAAAGCTGATACAATTTAGAGGTGCCACAAACAAAGAAAACAAATCATACCTATCTGTGATTTTCTTCCAAATTCCTGTAAATGTAAAGGTGTATTATTCTGATATTCTTTACAACTTGTTTACTCTGTGAACTGTTTGCTCTAGCAAATTCTGGTGTTTTGCTCAAATCCTCTCTGGAGCCAGCTCAGCCCTGTAGGGTTAGTTTCAGTTTGTAGATGGGAGGGAAAATCTTAGCCAGGATTATGAGTGTTCACTACGGTCACCCATGAGCATGCAGTAGCAGTGTCATAGCACTCAGTTGTTCCACATCCCCTCTTACATCTTTACCAAATAAACAGTTACAGAGAAAAGAATTTGAAGAAATAAGAGAAGTAGTAACAAAACCACAGACTTGCAGGAGGACTCCCTGCTGCACCTACTTCAGTTTTAAGCTCATTGCTTTAAATTGATTCGTTTTTCTGCCAGCTGTATCTCACTAGGGTGCCTATTTTCAGCAATAGCATGAAAGCAAGCTCACACTTTAAACTGAGATGTCAGAGTTGGATTTAGTAAGGAAAAAAATTGGAAATTAAATTTTAAAACTCCTTGTTATATCCCCATCTTCACATGAAAGTACAATATCAGAATAAGCCTCTGGGTCAGGCAAAAATAGAAAATAAAGATGAGACTACTGCACTTCACACTTGTAGAGGAACCCCTGTGGCATAAAGCTCTGCATGAGGAATGTGGCAGAAACAGACTTTCACAGCAGATACTAATACGATCTGCTACTTTATGAAATCATTATTTCTCTACCATTTGGATCAGTTCTATGAAGATTAACTCATACCAGAATGGATGTCACTGTACTGATACCTAAAAACTTCACCTGACAAAACCTCAAATTTATGTCTTTCACATATATACACTTTTGTAAACAGCACCTTCTCACCATTTCTCCCTAATACACAGAACAGACAGACACAATAATAAAACTTTATCTATGAGACTGATCGATGTCCCTCACTGGAGATACTAAAAAACCATTTGAATGCAATCCTGTACAATATTCTCTAGAATGACCCTGCTTGAGCGGGGAAGTTGGACCAGTTGACTGACCTCCAACTGTACCTATTCTGTGATCAGATGATTTCACTGTTACACAAGCTTTTAGGAAAAGGCACTGTTTTATCTGGAACATTATGAAAATCCAACTATTTGCTATCACTTCCATTAAATGCATGTCACGTCCATACACAAAGAGGATTTTCCAAAAAGCTTAGAAGGGCACTTTGATATGAATACACTCCTAATGCAATTGAAAATGGGGGAATCTAGTCCTAGGGAAAAGATAAGGAAAAGCACGAAATTACTTGTTTATGCCACTTTCAGAGTTTTAGATATACTTTTTTACATCAGAGTCTACATAAAACATTGTTTTTCACCCTACAACATTTTAAGACTAAACTATATTAATCTCCAAGTTTTTAGTTATTATCCACTCCAAAACTAACTAACTAACAAGTACTAACTTTCTGATAAAGCATAATGCACACAGAGAAAGACCTCTTTGGAAAGACACACTACACAAATAGACAAACCAAACAGAGAAGTACTATTCTTCATCATGGCAATGAATCTCAACTGCTATTCTAGGAAAGTCTAAATCTTGGACTTGAAAGGAGCTGTTCTGTTCACTGAAACTGTTAAATCAAATAATCTCTCTGTGACTTCATGATCCTCTGTGACCACAAGAGCTATTTCTAGTTTATTTAATGATATTTAATTAAGTCTCTGTTAATGCTTATTCTAAAACCGTTTCATCATTACCAAGAATGACTGCTATTAACTGCAAAGAGGGTAGTCCTGGGCACTGAAAGATCAAAGAGTAATAAATCAGCTAATTGGTTGAGCAGGGCACTTTTAAATTTGTCTATAATTGTCTCTTCAAACTTTCTAAACTTGCTAATGGTGCAGTATTATAGTTCTGATTGCATTTGAGTTTATTTAATTATGCTAATTATTCACAGTTTTCTTACCCTGGTTGTTACAAACCATGAGCTGATGGATGTTACAACACTTGGGGCATTCATGCACAGGCATCTATTTACTTCATTTCTAATGCGTGCCAACATGCTGATACATCTGTTCTTGTTACTTGACTATTTCAAAGGATACTGATTTTGACATGGGTCCAATTATTTCATCTGGAGATTATTTATTATAGAATAATAATAATTCAGAGCAGATCTTCCTACCTGACAGACTCAGGCTGGGTTGTCTGCAATCTCCCAAGTGTGCCCAGCGAAACCGAAGAGGCTGCTCCAGGAATAATGTACTGTTGCATGTGAAAAAGAGAAGCAGACTCCAGCCCATTGTTACAAGATTATTGCAGAACCCATGGTACTGAGTGCCAGATGATAAAAGGGCCAGCGTTTGTGGCTAAGAACAGTCTTGAGAGTGAAGACAAGTAGCTTATCCTTAGTAAGATACAGTTACAGAAACAAGTGAGTCTGTGCAGATGAGTCAGAATTGCGATAGAGGAATTGTGGATAGAACAATCCAAATCATCAAGACAAAGAAAAGAATATTACAGCAACAGAGACTCAAGTCTCAGGATGAAAGTTTAGCCCTGTGGCTGTCATTATCATAGAGATATTATGGGGGAAATCTCTGAAGTCTTTAGAGACAGGAAGATAAAAACACAGGAAAGAGGCAAGTCAGTAATGAAGTCCGAGACTGAGAAACAGACCTGAGAAATATACTGGATTATTGTGTTTTCCTCAGTGACTGGGAAAGACATAGGGAAGGTAATGAGCTCTTTTTGGCTAGTTTGAACTTTAGCTGGTTGTGAGGCCTTAATGAAAAAAGGCAGAAACAAGTACAGCGATTCCAATTGAAATTACAGGGGGAAATTACATTACTCAGAGATATGTAAGAGAAGAGATTTATTTCAACAAATATGCTTTGATAATTACAAGCTGTTATTAATTTTACAAGGTCACTTCTACCTACAAATACAACTGAACAACTAGAGCTACACACAGGATTTATTTCCCTTGAAATAGTGGGGAATCGGAAACATAAGGGGACATTGATCTTTACAGAGATCTCCAGAAGAAATCTACAATCACCTACTGGAGTGGAGTCTGGATTCATTCTGAACCCTCAAGTCTGTTCTTCCTTCTCTTTTTCAGATATATGTTTAGAGTTCTTTTTTCTGCAATGCTTATTGTCTTGTGGTGCAGACTTTATTTACACTCCACATGAATCCTTTATCACATACAGCCTCACATAGGATACAAAGGGGTGCCAGTTCCACATTTCTGGACCTCTCATATCAATGTTTTTAATTATAACAATTTTTCAAGAGAATATGCACCTAAACCACAAGTACTATCCCTACAGCAATAACTTTTCTGAGTATGTGTGTTTGCCTTGAACACACTGCAATGACAGGATAAAACACATCTGATCAGAATTCAGCACAGATAATGTTTCAGAACACAGGACATGGAGATTGGTTTCATCAGAGGTGAAAACAAATAGCCACTCTAAAAAGGAAAGGTTATAGCTGTTCATGTGAGGAGTTTGGCATGATATTAAAAAAAATTCATTGTCTTGATTGGATTGCATTAGGGCAGGATACTCTAGGAAACACTGGGATTTCTCATCTTTTGTAAATAATTACCTGAAAGAGTAGAGGAGGATGAAGGAACTCTGGAAAAGGGGTAAACACGTTCCCCAGCCACCATGTATGCAGCACCATCAGTTCATGGAGAGCAAGAAGCAGAAATATCATGGGTAGCAGAGAGCACCTCCTCTGCCTTTACCTTCAATCTTCCTCTCCACCAATAAATGTGGCAAAGTTCTGGTTCCCTGGAGCCCAGTATCTGCCCATACTGCCCAGTTTGTCTCCTCTTGCCTCAGCAAAGAGGTTTACATGGCTTGCACTAGCTAGATGTCACCACTGAGAAGCAGGTAAAGAAAGAAGTAGACAGGGGCTGTTTCCTTTCTTCTTCCACAATGTAGCAGTCTGAGAAAGTTCAGATCAGCCTGACAGGATGGTCTTTTTCCATAGTAACTTGCCGTGTATCTCAGATCTCCCTGCTTGATTTTCCCTTTGCTTATGCACTGCCTCCCAGATCTCTTAGCAGTTTGCTGAAAAGTCAGTCAATGAAGAGCCTGGAAGGACTAGAGACTATGTTTTCCAAGAGATTAAATTCCTTCAATGGCAGAGCCTTCCTTTGCTGCCTCACACCTCCTTCTTGAAAACATTGAAACGTTTGGGGAATTGTCACATCGGATTTTGTTACCATGCTCTAATGCAAGGAGACTGGAAAGTGACCCAATTCATACAAAAAGAAAAAAAAAAAAACCCAAAAAACTAATAGACTAGCAATAACAAAATGAATTTGTGCAGACAGCAATGTAGAGATGGCAAAGCAAAGGGGATTGTGTTTACTTAGCAAGCTGATATTTTCTTGAAGGAGGTAAACAGTGTACATCCTCAAAGGCAAGCTAACTGTTAAAAACTGGATTTGCCCATTTGCATTTGGCAGAAACCTAGCTCTCAAATTCAAGATGATCATTACTCAAGGCAATCAAAAATGCTTTTGCTTTTGTTCAGTCTCTCTAGGGTAAAACTGTCCACTGAGACCATGACGTACAGTCTGCATGTCTTTAAATCAGCACCTTATCGGCAGTTACTATGATATATTTCTATTATCACATGTAATAAACCCAAGAACTTCCCATCTCTGGAAAAGAGGCTGTTCTTGATGTCATTTGCTCAGAAGAGGTGAATACACAATGCAACATCACTGGCACAGCTGCCGTCACACTGGGGACAAACAGCCAGCCAGATTTACCACTTCGCCACATGCAGGCTCAGGAGGATGAGTAGATTCTGGCTATGCAGGGCTTAGGGCTCCAAAGGGTATCAGAGTTCAGCTCACATTACTGACTATCCTTTAGATTTTGTGCATTTCTCTCCCAGAACAGGCCTTTTCCTGAGCCTTGCTCAGTTTCTCAGAAAACAAAACCTGGCACAGGAAGCAGTATATGGAAACAAGAGATGACTGGTCCTTCATACTTACACTTGAAATCTGTAATTTGTTTTTTCTTCACATTGTAAATTATTCCAATTCTAAACACGTGCTGGAAAAGCTGCTTTTCAAAATCTAAAACTGCTGCAGAGGATCATGTGCCAATATTTAGACCACCAGCTGTGAAGCTGAATTTTCCATTTTCTCTTCTGATGTTGCACAGAGCACCTTTTATTTTGAAAAATGACCCTTCTCAGAGAGGGCCCCATAGTACATACATATTTTATCAAAATATATGGAGACTCTACTAGGAGCAATCCCATCTCAGGAACTGACAAATCTGACCTAGGAAAACATCAGTCTAAAATATCTCCTTAAAACTGATTCTTCATGACTTGTGCAACAATCTTCACTGAGACAATTTTCACTGAGGAGATGGGAGAAGACTTTTATTACCTTAATCTCCTGTAATTAAGACTGAGAACCAGCAAAATACTTAAACATCATGATTCCAAATATTTGTATTTCAATGCTAAAACACTTAGTGCATGCTTAAATACTGTGCTGGATCAGGACTTGAGCACACTTGTGTGTACCCAGTTCAGCAGTGCAAAAGAGCCAGACAACCCCCTCCACTTTCTGAGCACTCTCATAAAATCCCTGTTTATAATGTCAGTCCAGACAGGACCACTGCTGTCCCCTCTCTGGGCCAAAACTCTAGCTCTCTGCTTTCTAAGACTGTGTTTGTGTGGTCTGTTCGCACCAGACTAGTCAATGCTGTGCTGGCCAACACTTACATATTTTTACTACCACCTTGCTTGGTGTTCAAACCCCTATGATACAGCTTTTGCTGGTAAACTGCCAGTTTGGGGCTTGTACCAGTCCCATACACTCCCACTGTCATTGCATATCACAGGAACATCCAGTGGTGGCACTCAAATTCAAAATATCCCAGTTATTTCTATGATGACTGTAGCACTTCAAACAATAACATGCTAAATCTCTGTCATTAAACAACACACTAAGACTAATAAATGAGAGCTACTGACTGCACTTGATGGAATTGGTGGTGCTTTGCAAGGGCCCAAAAGATCACTTCCTTCCTGACCTCAAAAGTTTAGGGGTCAGTGTGTAATTATTTTCATGCAGGATCAGCTCTGGCCTAGGTGTCATTACTGAGATGTGCACGACTTCCCTCCATCAGGCAGCATCAAGAGCTGTACCTAAGTGGGTCACAGATGTGAATAGAGCTCAGTGCAACTGCTTAAATTCGTTGTTCTCTTTCAGCTGAGTACAGAAAGCACTGACTCCTGTGCACCAAAAAAGCCACTTCACTAGCACTTGTCAAATGTCATATGATGAACACATTTAGGGGTTCCTCATCCTTAGTACCTCTGAGCCTACCCTCAAGGGCCAAGACACCACAGGGAATATTGCACTCTCAGTATTTTCAACGCATCAATCTCTGCAAGCAAACCTTCCCTCAGCAGTTTCCCAAGATGGTTTTTGAGAATTTTCAACTTCAGTTCGGAAGGGAAACTTGCATTTTAGACAGCATTTCCAAACGACCAAACCTGAAAAATCAAAAAGCACAGGGTTCCAGGTGCCGCTTAATAAATAAACTCAAATATCAAAAGTGTAAAAGGGAAGGTTTTCTTGCTACAGAAAACACAAAGAACTGAAGATTTCCTGGTATCACAGCATCCAAATTCCAATACAGTGTTATGTGATCTCAGCAACAATCCTCCAGTCATGCAATTGAGCTGAAGTTCATGGAAATCAGGAATTGGTTTTCCTCTCGTTTTTTTTTTTTTGGTTCTGTGTTTGACTTGGAAAGCTTGAAACCCAAAAGACAATTACCTTACATACAAAATCTCTTATTTCCTCGTGTCATGTTCCTGCTAATGTCAGTAACACATCACTAAACATAGGTGGACCAAAGCAGTCAAACAATCCTCATTACACATCTGAATTTTTTTTCATTCTATGAAACACCCATCACTGATACAATGTCAAATGTGAATGAAGTACTTACGATGGAAACTCACGAAAGTGTCCAGCATTTTATATGAGGTATTTATGGAACCAGTTCAGTAGAGACTTGAACATGTGTTCAGGACTCAGTAAAATCCATGAGACATGAACACATGGTCTTGCTGTGCAGGAATAGAATGTTGAATCACCACTGTAAAATGGGCTTTCACAGCCAGCAACAACACAGTGATTTAACCAACTTGTATGGTTTGAGTCAAGCATCTCATCCAGAAGTAGCTGAACATAATGCTTTATGATGTGCCATACTTAGTCCTCCTCCCTCTGACTTCCATAGGAGCCAGAGCTCACAGAGCACTGGGATTTATCCTGCAGCACAACTCCTCTGTGTAAGGTTAATACTGTCAATTTGATTCATAGGGGTTTGTGAGCCAGATAGGCAAACTGAAGAATAAAAAGCTTCTCTCACAAGGAGACAAGGACACGAAAGAGGTTGCCCAGCAAAGTCATCAAAGCAAACAGCATGAATGAAACAGTGTTGATGAAGACAGAAGTGGCATTGAAGGCTGCAATAACAAAGCAGGGTAGTGACATGAAGATAAGTGGCAAAGTAATTGTCTGGTTGAGCCAAGTGTATCCATACAGTCCAGCAACCCACGCAAATGGACACCAAGCACTGAAGATCTAAGTACCTATTTATCTAAATATTTTCCAAATGGTGACACAAAAATACATAGGAACAATTAACTAGTAAACACAACTAAAGGTTGTTGAGAGTATCGGAGCTAATTATTATGAACATTCTTAGCATCTACTGCCAATGAATGAAGGGTTTTCTTCCTGGTTTTTCTTACTAATTATTCCAAAAACCCAGAGTTGTGTCCTCTACATTTGATCCTGTAAAAGTTTCTCATATAAAAAAGACTCTTGATGTTACAAAGGTGCCACATTGCCAGGTGAATTTCTGGATTCCCACTCCAGCAAAAAAATTGTCTAAAAGCCAATATTAGCGGCTAAGTGGATTATCAATTTAGAAAGAGAGTCTCTAAGAAGAATAAAGTTAATAACATTTTACAGTGGAGCAAATAACATATCCAGAGACTGGATCCATGGTGCCTTAATTTCATCCTTAACTGTAAATAGCTTGGTCAGGCAGAGAATGTTACACAGCAGGTGAAGGAAACCCCTTCCCTCCTCTCTGTCTCCCTGTTAAGCAGCCTGTTCAAGCCTTTGTCTGTATGGATCAGAAAAAGAAAAAAAAAGGTGCTTTCTCTTGTCTTCTTTACTACCACTCATCACAAGCTCAAGTGATCCAGGTGCAGGTAGTGCCAGCAATCTGAGTAGAGAAGTGCAGAGCATCCCCAATGCCTTCCTCCTCCTGCTTTGTGAGAACAGCATCTCCCTTCACACAGGCAGTGACTGCAGACATTCACTGGCACCTGGTGGCTGAACAGCACTTGGCTGAGGATGGCACAGAAGGACCTTCCATTACACATTACATATGGATACCTAAGTAAAAAGGACACAATCAGGCTTAGAAGAGAGCCTTAGATTATGTGGTCAATACTGAGTAGCTCGCAACTAAACAGCCAATTATTAATTGACAGCCAAAAGTTTTTCCTAGAGCTCAAGTGGTTCAGTTTTGATGCATAATGTCATCAGGTCATCCCCAGCTGTCATATATATCTGAAGCCACAATAGCAAGGGACATACATTAATTTTGGTAAAACATGTGAAATTCATCATACTGGAGAAAAAAGTTTTACTGCCAGACTTGATGAATGGGTTCAAACTTTGTACCTTCTGTTAAGTCAGTCCCAACTACATGGATGAAGTTTCTATAGGGCATTATTTCAATCCTGACAAATGAGCACCAGATGTTTCTTTTATTGTAGTTGCATTCTATATGCAACTATATGTTCTATATATTCAACATTTCAGGCTCATGCTAACATCTGAGAAACTGTCTCTGATCCACCTCTCACTACTTAAAAAAGAAAGCTGTATGAGAGAATAAAATAAAGAATAAAATATGATAATTCTCATAAAGTAAATGAATGAACGAAGAACTGAAGTCTTTTCACCAGGAGAAAGAGAAGATAGGTAGAAAATAACGTCTGGGTTCAGTTATGATCAAGCACAGACCAGTTGTTAGAAAATCTCTCATGAAGAACAATGACTTTTGCTCTTTTTTTTGCTTATTTCATTATTCCTTTCAAAACAACTGTGGTCTGAAAGGTTCTCTTTGACCTATACATGCCATAAGCAGGAGGTTAAAAGGCCTGTAATTACATCTGAGCATTCTGGCTTCTCTGCAGATGACAGTGAGGACAAGGTTCCTTCCATGAGGAAGAGAGTCTAGTTTTTCAGATTGATTTGTTTGATTAGCTGTTTTATTTTCTTCTTTTCTTCCTAAAAGCAGCCACTCATTCACTCCAATCTCACTGTCCACCTTATCCATTCCAAAGGAACCTGATCCCTTCTGAAGGAAAGTACTCTCCAGGCCAAGCTTTCCCCTGACCAGAAGCCCACCAAGACACCTTGGGCTGGAACTGCATAGTGCCAGCCAGAGAAAGATTTGTTCCTGCAAGTGCTAAGTACTATTTTCATTCCTGTTAGTCCGAGTCTCTGGCAGTTTCAATTTTCTTTTCCATTTTCGTCTGTCCCAAGTACTTTTCCTTGCTTGTTGAATAAATACATTGAAATACTTCCTTTCTCTTTAGCAAAACAATTTAGTATTTAAATGTAAACTTAAAGCAATGTCAGTGTGAAGGTACACACTGAACTAGAGCACATACCATACCAGGCTGAGAAATGGGTTCCATTCCTGGATCTACCACTGACTAAATTCATCACCTTGCTTCAAATTTCACTCATCTGTGAAATGGGATAATGATCCTTCCTTAACTCATAGGGCAAGAATGTCATTAATATTTGGACTAGGTTTCAGACTCTTGAAGAAGAACTTTTCTATTATATAATTTCCCTGTTTTGGCCAGCCCTTGGACTACAGTTGTGACTGTAGTTCCAACTCTATATCTGTCCTCGCAGCTGGCCCCCGGCCGGGTAATAATTAACATTGACTTTATGTATTGTAGAAGGTTGAGCTATTAAACTATCTTTATTAAGAAACCTATTGTTTTTATAGACAGTTATGATACAGGTAGACCTAACTGGTCATCTAATTAAAACACCATCACCATTGGCTAATTAAGAACTACCCTTTGGTAAACAAATCTCTTTAACACATTCTACATGTTCACAATACCAGGTGCAGTAAGTTAAGATAAGAATTGTTTATCATTCTTTCTCTGAGCTTCTCACAGCTTTTCCCAGGATGATGCCTGGGAAGCTATCTGTTGCTCTCTGTGGCCACTACCACATATATCCTATAAAGTGTGATAGCTGGGTTTGGTGCCACCACTTGCAACATGCAGTGGCTTTACAATGGATGTTCTTGAAAATACAACAGCAGATTTTTTAAAGCAAAGCTTTTGTCTGAAGCTCTTCAAACTTCGAGAAGGTTTATACTTGACTCCAGATCTCAATTCGGCTTGGAATCACCAAAGAGAAATCTCTCAGTGAAAAACCATATGAAGTTGCAAGATAAGGGAAGAAAGGGCTCAGCAGCTGACAAAAAGATGTAACAAAGAAGTAAATGAGCAAAGGAAAACCAATAAAAGCTGAAAGTTCATCAAATCTGTATGCAAGGAACTGGACTTGTTTCAAAAGTGGAACTGAAGATTGTATTAAGACTCAATTATCTGTGGCCCTTGTCTTTTGCCTCAACTGCCCCAATGCTAAGGCACTACAATACTGACACATGCTATGCAAAAAGCTGTAGATACTCTGAGTGACGTGATGGAGCAGTCAGAGATCTGAAGTGAATGAGCAAACATGCAAATGCCATTCCAATTCACTCCCAGAAACACAGTCCCTTAATGATTTCCTAGAGACACAGTTATCGGCAGAAGTAGAGGATTCTTTGCTCCTTTCACAACTGTTCAGAGTCCCTGGACACAGAAGGATGTGAAATGATTAATGTTTCATTGTGAATGCCAACCTCCTGGAAAGAGGATGGAGGTGCTCTTGCTGCTGCTGCCCCTCAACAGGCAGATGGTATACATACACATATGTGTATATATACACAAATATATAAATATAAATCTGCACACAGGCTCCATGCTCTGCCACAAGTCGCTCTTTGTTTCTGCAGCACCAGTGGGTGACCAATCCTACACTGAACCCTAACATGGAAAAACAAACCGAAAACTGATGGATCAGTCCTGAAAGAAGCCTGGAATTGAATCCAGCTCTCTGCAGGTACAGTTGTAATACACAGTCCCTTTTCCAAACTGACATGGCCTCACATCAGTAACCACAAAAATACATATTCCCGTATTACTAACCTTGGCAAACACCACCACATAACTTAAACACCATTCTCATCTTCCTCAAACCCACTAGCAAATGAATTATTTAGTGTGGAGCAGGGAGAGAAGGTGACCTGTCTGGTACTTGAATGCTGCAGTGCTCATGTACCTGCAGAGCTGGAGCTCCCAGTTAATTATCTAGCCTTCCTGTTTTATGGAAGTTCATGTGTCTTCAAGACTTTAATGAATCAAGGCTTACTTGGAATTTGTCTTGTGTGTGAGGCTGGTGTTGAACTGTGAACGCTGATCTGAACTGGGACTGTAGTAACAGGCCACAATGGCACTCAGCTGTGTCTTTAAATTGTCTTGCTCTCAATGTGTTCTCTGCAACCGAACTTTGGGTTGGGAAGTGCCTTTTGCAACGTTCATGGGGCATCCAAAGTCATGACCTAATTCACTTCTATGTGTAAGCGCAATATGAGGGTGATCATAATGGTTTTTAATACGTCAGGTTTCTTCCCTGTAAGACTGTTTTTCAAGCTGTCATTTGAACCCAGAGGCATTCCCAAGGCATTGTTGTCGTTAGGGCGGAAATACTCATACTAACACAGTGCTCCAGAACAAGGACAGACATACAGAAACCTGCCCTGAGTTACTGTTCCACAGAGGCAATTTGTCTGTAAATCAAACATGTGGCACACTTTATTTCAGATTATCCTCTTGATGCACCGAAGCAGCATCTAATCAGCTTTCACTCTATCAAATACAGATTTGTGTCATAAGTGATGTAGGAAATAACCCACAATCTCACTCTGCCCTCTCACAGGAGAACAGGAACAATCTTTTCCCATGAAGGCCTAAGGTGTTCCCTGTACAGAGTAAATACCAGTGCACAGAGAGAGCTTTGCATGATATGAAACCTCTGGAGGTTTGTCTGTCAAAGATTACGTTACAGTCCTGCAGTACTCTATACAGAACTGCAAGACCAAGCTCGATTATTTGAACATAAGGTGAAAGTGGTACATTTTAAGTGCACATTTAAATGGAAGAATTCTTGAAAGAACTCTGGCAAGAAATAGAGTAACTTCTTTTACTTTTGGAGAATGTTTACCATTGCGTCATTACTAACAAGAAAATAAGGATTTCTGAAATTCAAGACATTAAAGCTGTATGCCTTAAAATCTCAAAGCTCAACCTATCAGAGCAGTAAGGATTCTGTAATTACATGTAAAAGTCTGTAATTATGCTAAGAGTTTTACCCGGATTTTCATTCTTGACTGCAGAACTGTGTTAAGAGACATTCAGAATTCTTGTTTTGGTTGTTACTCTGCTTACTCAGACAAGTTCTATTGATCTCAAAGAGCTTTGTGTATACATAAAAACTGATTAAGAGCTGTGAAAGACCACTGATCCTTTGTCTTTAATTTTAAGCCTCAGGGAATCTGATTTATTCGCCTGAACTTTAATTCTGACATTTTTTCCACTTCTAACTCAAGCAGAGTTAGAAACAATTCGAAAAACTTCTGCTTCCAAAACAAATGTCATACCTTTTGTTTTGGTCTGACACAGATGATTAGCAGGGAAACTTCCTTTCTGGAGCACAAGGAGTAGTTGAGGACCCTGTGGGAGCTCAGCCTGGAGGAGGCTCGGGCGGACCTTCTGGCTCTCTGTATCTTCCTGACAGGAGGATGTAGCTAGGTGGGGATCAGGCTCCTTTGCCAGGAAACATTTGACATGACCAAAGGAGGTTCAGACTGGACATCAGGAAGAATTTCTTCACAGAAGGGGTGGTCAGGCATTGGAATGAGCTGCCCAGAGAGGTGAGGGAGTCACCATCGCTGAAGTGTTCAAGAAATGGTCAAGTGTGGCACTTCGAGCTCCGGCTTAGTTGACAAGGTGGTCAACTTAGGTTGGATTTGATGATATTGCAGGTCCCTTCCAACTTTAATGACTCTGTGATTCTGTGAAGTTAAAGCCGTTTGTGCCGTGGTGAGAGCCACGGGCAGTGCTGCAGCCCAAGGAGCGTGGGGTCGGTCAGTGCCGTGCTCAGCCTGCCCCTTGCCTCCTCCACAGCTCAGACAAAAGGCAGCCAGCTCAGCCTTCTGTCAGGAGCTTCCCACACGGCTGGGCCGGCGGACTTGAATGCACCCCTCAGTCCTTGGCGTGTCCCACACCATCACTGCCATCGCAGCACCGCAGGGGATCGCTGGCACCAGTACCACATCGAACATCCTGAGGGCTTCTGACAGCGATGGCGCCGGCCCCGCGCCCGAGTGTCCTTTGCGTGAGCGGGAGGGGATGAGTGAGAGGCGGCGATGAAGATGTAAACTGTGGGACGCAACTGCGGGACGCGGGGCCGGGGGCGCGGGGCCAGGGGCACAGCCCCGTTGTCCCCTAGGGCGCTGCGGGCGGCGCGCGCCGTTTCCGCCGGCGGGATGTGTTCGCCTGTGCCTCCAGGCCACAGGGCGGCAGCAGCGGGCGCGGAGCCGGAGGGCGCAGAGGAGCGGCGCTCTCGGTGGAACCTGAGGTCATCAAGGCGCGACGGCGGCAGGAGTTGTGTCCGGCTTCTTCCGGCGCGCTCCCATCTGGATTGTTTTCGGAAAGACATGACCACACAGGTAATTAAAAACACAGCCTTAGCTAAGCTAATTGCTGGCTTGAGGTAGGGGTGCGTGTGTGTGTGTATATATAGGCTGCTCGTGTGTAATATTAATTATTTTTTCTTTTTAGTACGGTATTCTCTTCAAGCAAGAGCAAGGTGAGCAAACGCTAACGGGTGTTGAACAACGTTCAGTGGGATGATGTAAAGTTGATAATGGCAGGTATCCGTGTGAAGAGACCTGCTTATGTTTATATCAGGCATAAATCTGAGTAACTCAGAGGTAGCTGTACTGCTTTTTCAGCAGTGACACTGGTCACACAACACATTGCATATTTTGGAACAAAGGAGACAGTGACAAGGCTCTCGGAGCACTCAATAGACCTGAGGAGCAGGGAGGGTCTATTGCCAACATTGCAACTAGCTAGTTCAGCACTACCAAAACTGGTTGTGGTCTTCTATCAAAAGAAAATGCTTATTTTTAAACTACTGTGCTTATATTCTCTTTTAGCTCATGATGATGCCATTTGGTCAGTTGCCTGGGGCAAAAATAAAAATGATGGTTCTGAAACAGTGATCTCTGGCTCTTTGGATGATCTGGTGAAGGTCTGGAAGTGGTAAGTGCTCCATCTTAACCTGTGTTAGGCCTTGGAAGTAGTCAGTGTGGAGCAGCTTTGAATTTCCACTATCTGCAGGGATGTTGGAAGTTACCTTAGAAAAGGGGTAACCTGACACACAGAGCTGCTTCTTTGAGCAAGCTCATCTCCATTGGTGTGTGCTTGCTCTTGCAGTCGTGGCATTCTGGTGTGCTTTCATTTCCAAAAAATGAGAATCCTTTTGAAAATGCATGTCAGAGAATACTTAACATACTTCTAAACCAAAGAATGAGAAATGCATCTTTTGATGATACAGTGCATATGGAGATGTGTACTGTGAAAGAAATAATGGGAATAGTGAGAAAGAGGAAATGACATCTTCCTTTTTTATTGAAAAAAAGATCCTGATAATCCTTATGGAAGTGTGCTTTTGCAAAGAAGTTACTGCCTCTTAGGCAAAGCAGTGTGAAGGATGTGCTTCACTTCAGTTTCAGGTTTAGCTTGGTTGGGGTGACTGAAAATGTCAGTCATGGTGCTTTGTGCTGAGCTCACAGGTGAACATCGGCTCTGTGAGCACCCACAGACTGGTGTGTGATGGGTATTTTTTGGTGGGATGGCTTCCAAATTTAGGATGAAGCACCTCTGCTTGGCAGGAATATGGTAAATTATCGATTTGTCAGTTCTTCAACTACAGAGAGTTTGTGTGTAGCCCTTGGCTACATTTCATGGGAAGACTCGGATTGCCTTGTGCCGAACAAAGGGAGGAGCATGGATTGTTCGTTTTGTGTGAGGCTGGAGATCCATCAGCACCCCCAGCTGTTCCTAACGAGGCTTTTCTTTCCCTGGCGCCGAAGGAACGATGAAAAGTTGGATCTGCAGTGGACTCTGGAGGGTCACCAGCTGGGGGTGGTGTCTGTGGACATCAGCCACACGGGTGCCATTGCAGCATCCAGCTCCCTGGACGCCCACATTCGCCTGTGGGACTTAGAGACTGGCAAACAGATCAAGTCCATAGATGCTGGTCCTGGTAAGACACCAGTACTGAGCTGGCTCTGCAGGGGAACAGTGGGACTCTTACTGGCAAATACTGGGGGATTGGGGTATAGGAGGGGATTAAGGTCTTTGGGGGGTTTAATCTTTTCTATATTTGCAGAAGTCTTAAAGGTTTTATCAACACTAAGCAGCATCAGACAATTTTACATTTATTTTTATGCACTACTTGTGCTTTCTCAGGTACACATAATTGGCTTTTTGCTGTATGTGTAAAGCAGAATGAAAACCAGCTTGCTCTTACACATGTATTGGTAAAGGGATATTTGGAAGAAATCATTCAAGTGCTTATTCAGATGGATTTACAAAGGAGCTCTGAATGTTCTTCATAATACTGCAGTGAATCTGAGCCGTGTATGTGATCCTTTCTTATCCAGCATGCCCAATCCTGAGCAAGCAAGTCAAAACAGTTATCAATGGTAACAATGCTAATGTTCTTCAAGCTGGAATTCAGGGCCTAAAGTCTTATTCCAAGTATTTTATGAGTCCACTGGAAGTCACAAATATAAGAACAGCCTTGCAGTGTTTCAGGCAATCTAAACAGATGCATACAGAACTGACACTGTTGGATAAGAACCAAGAACAGGATCTAGCTAACTGGTTTTTATTTTTTAATACAGTTGATGCTTGGTCCCTGGCTTTTTCACCTGATTCCCAGTACCTTGCAACAGGAAGTCACGTGGGGAAAGTAAATATTTTTGGTGTGGAAACTGGAAAGAAAGAATATTCTCTGGACACCAGAGGAAAGTTCATCCTTAGCATTGCATATGTAAGAAGCACAATTGATAATTCCTTATGAGAAGTTGCTATTGCTGTAATATGTTGTAAATAGGTATTTTTGTTTCCATCTATCAGTTTGTCTCTACAATAATACTAGGTGACAGCCATAGTTCTAAATACAAATAGTGTGGCATTTCCCCCCTGCACACCTGGAAAATGTATTTGGATCTTGCTTATAGTCTTCAGGATTTTTGGAGCCCAGGTGTCTTGCATAGATCAGTATTTGTGAAAAGTTCCCAAGAGAATGTCAGGGCTTACACAGCATAAATGCACACAGATGTTGAATCACACTTTGTGTTTTATTACAGAGTCCAGATGGAAAATACTTGGCCAGTGGAGCAATAGATGGCATTATCAATATTTTTGATATTGCAACAGGAAAACTTCTGCATACGCTAGAAGGTATGGTTTGGTTATTTGCAGTACTCAAATTCTGGCCTTATTTCTGACAAAATTAAAGGATATAATGCAAGTCAGAATAAGCTACAACAACCATGGTAAAAGTGAGTTGACATTTTTGTCCATTAGACAGTATTTAGTTATTTAGTGTGCTCTAACCTAAACCACTTTAAATATTAGAGGCAAACTGTAAACTTAGGCTTGCATCATAAATGCCTTTTTTGAAAGATACCATCAGTAATGCTTAAGTAAATTCTTAAATTGTAGCTCCTTGTGTTGCAGAAAAGTACAAGGGAATGAAGCCAAGCCAAATGTGTGCTGCCATGTATATGGTTTTTCTTTTTCTTACAGCATTTGTTCTAAAGCAATTTTTTTGCTGTTCTAAAAAAACCATTTTATTTTGTAGAATACACGCATTTTTTCTAACAGATAAATGAGCTTTTAATGTTCATGCAGTTTCTGCCCAGTTGTAACCAAAACCTCAACCACTTAAATATGCAATCATACTATAAAATATGACATAATTTCTAATAAAGATCCACAGCTAAAAGAAACGAGATACTCTTTGTGTTGCAGACATGCCTTTACATTCACAGTTGAGAATTGCTGTCTGTTTCCATTTTCTGTTGTGGGAAGAAGCCTCTAGAGAGAAAGAGGCTTCAGAGGCTGCTCTCTCTGAGCAGGCAGTGCTGTTGTGGCATAGCTTGCTGAGCGCTGGCGTCAGTGAGAGGAATGCCAGTCCCGCTCTGTGTTTCCTGTGCCTGCAGGCCACGCCATGCCCATCCGCTCGCTGACCTTCTCCCCTGACTCCCAGTTACTTGTCACCGCCTCTGACGATGGCTACATCAAAATCTACGACGTGTGAGTGGGGATTGCCAGCCCTGCTGGCAGGAGAGCAACTGCTTAGAGAGGCTGATACTGTGAAACATAGATCAAACCCTCAGCTCCCCAGAATTCCTTTCAGCTTTTGGTGACTTTTTATGCAATAAATAATCTTAAATTGTAAAATACTACATCCTTAGATAGTTTTTAAAAGTGTAGAGGTAGAAGAAAGCTGTAACTTGAAGACAGGTTACTTTCCTCATATTTGCCTGTAGGCAGTAAGCCAATTCTTCTGTGTATCTGTCCTGTGAGCTTATGTTCACCCTTCCTAAACATCTGTTCTGTACACAGGAAATTATATTTATGACCTATTTCTGTTGCATCTTGCAATACCTTGAAAGACCCTGGGGAGGAAATGGCCCTGCTTCAGTGGTCTGCACTTCCTAGACATGCATTGCTTTGGCTTTGGTGAAACTATTTGTCCTCCAGCGTATCTTCTTAGTGACTTCTTTTTATGTTAACTATTTGAAATGGAAAAACAGAATATGCTGTAACACCAGTTCAGCTTGGATGAACCAATGTCCAAAAGTCACCTTCCATTGAACCATTCTTGATTGTTCTAGCTGGAGTATATTCCTGTTGCTTTTTCCCTGTAATTCACAAAGCAAATGTTAACATGTTCTTCCTACAGGCAACATGCAAACTTGGCTGGCACATTAAGTGGTCACGGATCCTGGGTTTTAAATGTAGCATTTTGTCCTGATGATACCCATTTTGTTTCCAGGTATTGAGGATTTTTAATTGTTTATGATTACTGAAAAAAATGTGATATGTGTACAAATTGCAGTGGGATCTGTATTGAAATAACATAAAATTTAAAGGCTTGAGGCAATCTGTGATTTGATACCAGCTGTAGTGAGAGCATTTTACAGGATAAGTCATCCCATTAACTCTAGGCTAAAGGGGTATGCTTTTCTTGCTCAGAGCCAGGAAAGAGTAAGTTTGAGTTTCAATTAGCAGTATTTAAACGTTCCTGACAAGTGAAAAACACCTAACCTAAGAGAACGGCAGTTTGATTCTAAATAGCTGAAAAATTGCTGTTGAATCAAGAATTACAACCTAAACTAGTAGTACATTAATCTACTTGGACTTTAGCATTAATTCTTAAAACAGCTGAGGTAGCTGGGGGATGAAGTATATGTAACAGGAATTTCCTGATCCAAAGAACTTGCCTGAAAGAATTTTTTGGCCAAAATGGGAGTCTTCATTTTCATATAGCAGATGTTGGAACAGTAAATTTATTTTAAAGGAAATGGAACCTGGCAGAAGATGCAGTCGTTTGCTACTTTATCCCTGTATTTGATGGGTGAAAGAGGGTTTCTTACGTCTACCATATGAGACTCTTTAATATTTACATTAAACTTTAGTTAATCTATTAATTTAAACATTGATCAGTATTATTTTTCTTTCAGTTCATCTGATAAAAGTGTGAAGGTTTGGGATGCTGGAACGAGGACCTGTGTCCATACTTTCTTTGACCACCAAGATCAGGTATGGCTGCTATTCCCCAAGTCACCACTTTCCCAGGAGAGCTTGTGTAGTTGTGCACATCTGTGCTTCACCTTGGTGATGCAGCTTCAGGCTTGCAGTAATGCAACTTTAGCTTGCTATAATGAAATTTTAGAAGTTGTGATTATTTAGCACTTAATATTGAACTAGTACTCCCAAGTATATATGCTGATCTCTTCCAAGTAATTAGCATTTTTCAGGCCCAAATAAAGGCAATCCTGAGTGGCCTAAGTCTCACCAGACTCTTAACTTTGTCTCTGGTCTTACTTGTGCACGTGTAAGGGTGGAAATACTTATTTAAAAGGATGGAATTGCCTAAACATGCTTGAAAGCAGCCTGGAAACTTGGGAGTTTTTCCTCCTCCAGTGTCTGTAATACTGTGGGTTTTACATTTATTGTTCAGTGATAGCTACCTGTGAGGGGAGGAGTTAGGATTCTACCCACTTACTCTTTGTCCAAATGTCAGATTATAAATAGAACAATGTTATATTTTAATGGACCAGAGCAAGAAACAAAGGATATTCTTCCATAGTACTTTCTTGCTGGTAGCGTTCTTTTCAGTTATCTATAGTTACGGGGGTTTTAATATTGAAGTACCAAGTGGGACTTGATTTCCCCTGTTGTTTGAGCTGTTGTGTATGATCTCATTCAGTCTGTGGCAGAGATGTATCAGTTACTGGGAGTGCTGGGTTTGGGTACTAATGCAAAATAGCGTACAAGATTGCCCAGAACATACTGTTGTCAACACACCCATTCTGCATTTCACATTAATGTGCTGGGTACCTTTCACCCTTCCTGATGTCATTCTGATGGAGATGGGTGTCCCTTAATAGCTTGTGTAACCGTCTTAAATTAGAGGACTGACCTGAATTTTTCTAAGTTTTACACTGGTAGGTAAATGGTTCTCTGAAAGAGCTCAAGGATAAACCACGTCATTCTTCAGTCTGTTATGATGTGTCAGTCTGCATGACAAATACTTCCTTGCTTGCTTTCCTGCATTGTAAAATACTATTTTTGAAAAGGGCTGCAGGATGGTCAAGAGTGAAAATCCTTGGGGTATTTGTGCAAACTGGGGCAAGCACTTTTCAGCCCTAATCGAGTATCTTTGGCTAGCGTAACCCACTTTTAGTGGAAGTGGCTGTAGGAATGCATCAGGCTCATAGAGGGCAGTGTCCTGCTCTGCTTCGGCAGCCTTAGCTGCTGTTGAAGCAGGCGCTAGAACTGCTCCAGTTCTAATCAGGTGACTTTTCAATAATCCTTCTTCTACTGCTTGTAATAAATATTACTGCCACAAAGATTATTTTTCTTTCTCCTCTCTGGCTAAACTTGCATATATTTTATTTACAGGTTTGGGGAGTGAAATACAATGGAAGTGGGTCTAAAATTGTGTCTGTTGGTGATGACCAAGAAATTCATATTTATGACTGTCCTGTTTAAATGTCTTGACTCAAAATACTTCACTAAATCTCTTGGAGCAGTTTCAAGGGACTGCTACTGTCCTATGTGATTTTTTAGTATGACCTGCAAAACCAGATCTAATTTTGATGTTTCTTAGCATGAGAGAAAGCCTTACTTTTTTAAAATAAAAGCTACAGCTCCAAATCCTTGTGTCTAATTCTTGGGAAAAAAGTATTTTTGGAAATATGTAGTCATAGGTGAAGTAAATGCTCAGTTAATCACCCCTGCCTTTAAACATAAATATATCAGAGCTGGAAAGCATGGGCTGTCACAGCAGCTTATTTTAGCAGAAGGAAAATTACTGAGGCTGCGTTATAGATGTGGGAAATGACAGCCTTGGCTTTTTCTGATGCTAGACCAGTGAGTGCAAGAGGATCACATAATCTAAACACCTGTTTCAACAATTGTGTGGTACATGGACATAGATCATTCATCATGGTTTAATTTCACTAAAGGGGACTACTTGTTTCTAACCCTGACTTAATACAAACACTACCAGCAAATAGGTAAGATGGAAAGAAGCTTTAATGGGATCACTGTACTGTGGTATCATGTTACAGAACAGCAGCAGTATACCCAATGCAGGTGGTTTTGGTTTATTCCTTGTATTAAGGCACAAATATACCATGTCTAGAAGCAAGTAAAAACCCTTTCTAGGGAAGGCTGAAATACAAAGCTTGAGGTTCTGAAAGGTCAAACTTTTTTTTGCAAGTATTTGATTGTATGTAACACATTAGGTCACACACAGCGAAGCAGCTGAAGGAATGCTACTGTAAACCCACAGAACACAGAAGAGGGTTATGAGGCAGAGAGGGCATGCACAAAATGCTGCTGAAATACAAAATGAGACAGGTAAGAGTGGTGCAGCTAACAGAAATAATCAGGACTAG
This sequence comes from Irena cyanogastra, assembly GCA_013397155.1. Classification (NCBI taxonomy): domain Eukaryota; kingdom Metazoa; phylum Chordata; class Aves; order Passeriformes; family Irenidae; genus Irena; species Irena cyanogastra. Next base: position 66,606 of record VWZV01003992.1, read on the forward strand.
ATGACAGGAGTCTGAGCTTAGAAGAACTTGTTTAAATAAAGGGGATTCCAAAATGGCTTAGAAAGTACAAGAAAAAAATGAGAAAAGGTGAAGTACTATTTATTAGAAGTTATTCTGCTATTTTTTATTCTAGGAAATTCATTTTCCAGTATGAAAGTATTTACATAAGACACTCCACTTAACCTCTATCAATATTGCCAAAGTCTTATAGAAATAGCACAGGTGAATAAATTGAGAACCTTCACAGCAAGGAAAATGCATACCCAACTCAGTTGGTTCTCAGCTGTATGACATTTGCTTTGTATAGAAAGACTACAAGAACACAATATAAATTAGTTACAAAAAGGTGATACTGACAGCGCAGCAACTCAATTTGCTGAACACAAAAACCACAAGCAGTGGCTATTACAGCCATGCAGTTTTCATTGTGAAAATTTACATCTTAGATGACATCGACTCCACCTTGCTTTAAGATGCCTGACATTGTACTCCTGTTCTTGGACCCTCCTCATCTTCTTCATATGCTTCTCCCGCACTGTTACGGTAGGTTTGCTCGTTTGGGTCAAAATCTTCAAGGTCTACCTGATCCATCTCATCTGTAACCATAACATCTTCTCGTGAAGGAAGCAGAGCCTCCAGCAGCGACAGTTTCTCCCTTGGGAGCCAGTAGTGCTCTGGAAACTGGACCTACAATTTTACACATTTTATAAAATGAATATTTATTCATGTGCAAACATGAGTATATTGGCTACAGAAAAGCATGCAGCTTACCAAAAATTGTATAATCAGGCTGCCTTTGTCCATTGGAGATTTGTAGACAGGCATCCCTTCATTGTAGATACACTTCAGGTCACCATGTTTTATCACTTCACCTATGGAGGCAAGAGCTGTAAGTGAGCTGCTGTGATGGGACAGGCATTTCACCACCACATGAGGCAGGGCTGTACATAAGCAGTCTTCTCACAGCACTTCCGGCAGATTTTAACCAATTCACAGGAAAGAACTAAACCCAAGCTGTACAGAACTAAGGCCATTTAGACTATTTCCCCTACTGTAAGAGCAATCAGCTCTTCTTGGCACAGCCTTCAGGCAAAATAAACAGATAATTTAGTAGAATTTAAGATTCTTGCCTCTTTAATCTTCCTGGCTATCCACCAGCTGGGGCTGAGGTTTATTAAGAAGTATTTGACAGCTTTAGGTGTAACTCTGCATGTCTTAAGAGTAACAATAAGAACAAAGAACCAACTAAATTAAATGACTGCCTCATGAACGTGTTGCATCATCTGGTTAGAAAAAAAAACCCAAATAGAACAATCTCCCGCAAAAACTCCAGTCCAGGTACAATTAAACAGGCAAGCAGTTGATAGTTTACATAGTATTAGAACTCTTAAAGACCTACCTGGCCTAGTAGATACGACAAGAACTCTGTTGTCCAGAGTTTCAATTGTCTTTCTGAAACCACATAACGCCTCCGAGAGTTGAATTCTCATTTTTGTGATTAAGTCATGCCCTCTTCTCTGAAAGACGCTATGATCCTTTTGATCAAGAACAATTATAACATCACCAGGCTCCAAATCAGGCTCCTGGTCACCTTCTCCATGAAATACTATCTTCTGACCATCTTTCATACCTGAAGAAAAGAAACCCATTTATTCTCTGCAGAACTGTAGACCTATTATTTACTATTATTAGGGAACCAGTACAAATTTACAGTTCTTACCTTTATCAACATGAACTTCTATGATCTTTTTCTCTCTTACAACCTTACAGCCATTGCAGTTGTCACACCTGTCCTTCGGATTTATTCTTTCACCTTGGCCTTTGCATTCTGGGCACACAGTTTGGATTTGCTGCACCATGCCAGGTCCAATCTGCTGAACTATAACTTGCATCCCTCTTCCTTTACACACAGGACATTTTTCTACTGCCCCTCTCTTTCCGCCATAACCTTTGACAAAAGAGTTAAATTGGATCTCAGTCTCAAAAAATTACAGTAGTCAGGCTGGAACTCACTGGCTTCAAGAGCACATTTAGGGTAACTTATGAGTAGTTCAGTAATAGAATTTACTTGCCGTCACAAAACATAGCCCAGAAGCTGGAGGTTGCTACAAACAAAATGCTTATACAGCTTATTGTATTAGCCTCTGCCCCACCCCGCAGTTAACTCCTGGTTTCCAAGGAACTGTCAGCATACTAAATTCAAGATATACACATTCCATTAATACTTGGGAAAGAATCTGCTTACTAAATGCTTAACAGAGTACTAAGATACAAGATCTTATTAAAATTTACTTCAAAGAGGACCAGTCTAGGGAGTACTTAGTAACTGTAAATTAGTGGCATAACACAAGCTAGACTTCCACCCACAGCAATTAAAGAAGTTTTACAGAATAGACATTTACATCCAAGTTCTGGGTGAAAATAATTTTAATTTAGGTACCTCTAACTGCAATCCACAGTGAGTTTTAGAATAGTCACTTAACACTGTGGTTGAGAGACTTACTTTTGGATAAGCATAAGAATTAAATACCCTGGCAGACTTTCAGGGATCAGGCAAAAATAAAGGACAGAGAAAAGGAAGAAAGCCTTCAGACTTTGTTCTCAGCCTCAGACAGTCCACACAAACACACACAAAAAACTTCAAGAGAGGTTTGAAACCACTACTTTTTTTTTTTTTACCTTCACACTTTGCACAAATAACATTCTTTTGCAGTGCCAGTTTCCTTGTAATGCCATTATATAGGTCTTCAAGAGATACACCTAACTGGTGCACCACATTTTTTCCTTTAGAAAAACAGAAGGGAAATATTAATACTTGTTCAGCTCTTGTGAAGACAAATGTTCATGCACAATCTCACTGAAGAAATGCAGAGTTCATTCCAAACTTTGAACACAAGTCAGCCCCCTTAAAAACATGTGCAGTTCCATCAGCTTCCACTAAACTCCACCCATTTATGTCCAAACATAAAAGTTGAGCTGTAATTAAGCAAAGTATCATTAAAGCCACCCTATCCCTGCTCCTACTCCTAATTTTATAAGCTTAACTGAAACAGCAAGATGCAAGGACACTACCAGCTTCAGAGCTGTCAGTTTAGAAATGGTTACTTATGCCTGCCTATGAATTTCCATGCCACTTCATAGCACAATTTCAGTGATTTTACAGCAAGTTACTACTTGCTCCTTTAACAGGCATTGGGAATGGACAAGACAAAAATCATACCATGCTTTTGGCAGCACACTGTACTCAGTTTCATGTAATTTCTCCCAAATATTTTAATGAGATTTAAAATTACTGAAGTTTAAGTTGATGGTGTCCTTTGAAGCAAGTTGCCTAAAAGTATATGAGCAAGTGAGGCTCAGATTTGGAAAAACGGTAACTTAAACAGGTCTAAGTGAACTGCTGACTTACTAATGTTTCCCCCTCCCCTACAGACTACCCATTCCCCCTTCAACAGAAAGTAAATAGAACTTAGCAGAAAAGATGGCTGTGGGTAAGCCATGTTATCTACTTTATTAGACACTTAATGCTAAAGTAACTAGAAAAAAATCATAGGTTACTTATTCTATTGTTGCAACAATTAATAGCCACACTATGTGCACTCAGCAGAACAGCAGTACCATAGCACAGGTGTTTTATGCTTAAGTGCATGGTTAGAATTTCTAGAACTTGTTTAGAACTGTGTACCTCTTCTCTCTCTATTCATTCGGCCTCCACCACCAAAGAACATGTCAAAGATGTCCATGGGTGAAGAGAAGCTGCCGCCACTCAGGCCTCCTTCTTTAATAGCCTGCTCCCCACCCTGGTCATAGAGGTCCCTTTTCTTTGGGTCCGACAGAACTTCATATGCCTGGGATATAAGTTTAAACTAAAAAGAAAAAAGAAGCTCTGAACAACTACGACCAAGAAGAAAAGTAGCCCTCTCATATACAACTCCATCTACAGATCGAGCCACTACAGCACCCTCTTGTAGCATTTGTTTCCAAAAGGAAACTCCCTAGGTAACAGACTATAATAGTACACTTTTGTCCAGAAAAGCCACCCCTTTCCTCCCTCTCCCCCCTCCTCCCATGTTTTAAATGGGCTTAATTCAGTCACATCCACCTTACAAGCATATATCAACTACATTTCATTGATTGTGGTAGTTGCAACAACCATTATAACCTCTAACAAATCCCTTTAGAAAAGAATACAGTACCATTCCTGAAGTCCTGCAGGTACCCAGCTGCTCATGGCCACAGCAGTGCTAGTCAGCCTAGAGCTACACAGGGATCCTCCATGCCTGCTGAGCTGGTACATCCAGCTACAGCAGAGATTTATGTGACCAGACACTGGTGTTGCTTACTCATCACAAACACAAGGACTTAGATACAAATCAAAACAACTAAGGAATTTCCTATAATAGCTATGAAGAATTTCCTATTACTGAGATTACCAACTGAATTTTTAAACATAACTTACTATTACTGGAATGACAACTTCAATTTTAACCTTCATTTACTTGTGGCCATGTAAAGTGGTGTAAGCAAAAAAAGCAGGCCCAAAATAAAAGCAGAAAAGATTACCTTTGACTAGACTACTATTTGAGTTCTCTAAATTAGTATTCTAGAGACTAATGTAAGTTAAGTATGGACCTTCTATTCCTATATTAAGGTATTAGCAGACAAGTTTTTAGATAAACAATCCCATCATTCATGTTTTCCATAGTTCTCCAGTTGTGGTGCTCGTTTATCATCCAAGTCAACACAGGCAGCTGAGTGGGTCTGTGCTGATAGCATGTAAAATAGTTCTCTTGTAAGCAATCCACTCATGTACAGCCCAATGATTCCCTGGGGATAGTTACCTTAGACATCTGCATTAGCATTTTTCTCTGAAGAAAACCCATCCTGTCCAGGAACACAATTCCATCCAACACAACGGTGCTGGCAGCGGAATCCATTACCAGCCTTTTCAATGTCTGACAGCACAATGGCCACTGGCACACTAGAAATCCTCCTAGCTTTACCTGTTTTAACCAGTTCCTCTGAGGACGATCTTCCACCGTAACTACGCGGAAACTAGTACGCACCACATACAAAAAAAAAAAAACAAAAAACAAATGCTCTATCCCCTTTGCCACAGCTGGGCCGTCAGGCCTACTACCAGGGTCAGAGATCTCAATAGAGACCTGGAAACAGGGGAGCCTTCACGTACTGGCACTACGCTCCAGGAAAGGCAAACCAGAATTTGAGCTACGACAGTGCACGCTGGACATAAAAACGGCCTGTCTGTGGGGGACCCGCGGTGCTTCCGCGGGCGGCCCTGCACCAGCCTCCTATTCTCCGTGAGAAGCCGCCCATTCCACGGCCCGGCGGCGCCTGCGGTGAGCCCTGCTCAGCCCCGGCCTGCCGGAGGGCCGGAAGGGGCCTGCGCCGCGGAGGGACCGCAGGTGCCGCCGGGAGCGCGGCCGCCTCACGGTGGGTGGGTGGCCCACAGGCCTCGGCCCAGCCCCGGTCCCCGGCCCCGCGTACCCGCTCGCCCTCGCTGGGGTTCTTATCAGGGTGGTACTTCAGCGCCAGCTTGCGGTAGGCGCGCTTGATCTCCTCGGAGGAGGCATTGGGCTTCACCTGCAGAATGTCGTAGTACTCCGTCTCCTTCACCATGGTGGGTGCCTGTGGGAGGACGCGCCGGGTTAGCGCCGGGTTACCACCGGGCTACCGCCGGGTTACCGCCGGGTTACCCCGCAGGCCGCACTCACCGCTGCAGTCGGTCCGCAGCAAACACCACCAGTGCCTTCCACTCACCTATCCCGGCGGCTCCGCCTCTTCCGCAGGCTTTATAGGGGCCCCGCCGAATCTTCTGGAATGACGCCACGCGTGACGTCACGGGGCTGGAACGGTCTAGAACGGCGGCGCGTGACGTCACCGGCGGTGCGCGCGGGGGGAGGAGCCCGGGTCCGGGTCTTTCGCTCAGTGTTTAATATGGGGAAGTGCGGGCAAGTGGCCTCACTGTCTTTAATCGGTCGGGCTGTACAGCTGAGGCTCCTCCGGGGCCGTGTCTGGCATTCCCTGAGTACAGCTCGCACAAACTAGTACTCCGGCAATGGAGTACTGAGGAGTTGGCATTGGATGGGAGCTGTAAATTCTTATCTATGCTAGTGTATGTCTATTCTTAACCTCATATTTATTGCCTCTAGATTTACATATAATACCATTTCTTAATAAAAGTTCTAAAATAATAACTTTATTATATGGAAACTTCAGATGCGCTTTCCATTATGGTTAAAATGTGACTATTCTATGGAGTTAAAAATGTCTAAAGAACTACTCCATATTTTATATCTTTGTATTGTAGAAACAATCTGTTAAGTCTGATTTAGAAAGCTTCTACCTGTGTCAGCTTTAGACAAACCTAAAATACCGTGGGTCTGGCAGGGGTGAGGGGTCCCTCCTGAGGTAAAGGGTTTAGGCTGAGGAGGCCCCTCATGGCCGCCGCCTCAGTTGGCGCAGGTTTCCTTCCCTGCTCTGTGAATTCCATTAATTCGCCTCTGGGAGAGCCTGGTGAGCACCCTGTACAACCTGCCCCATGCTGAGTGTTAGATCTTTTTCTGGTTAATTGGCTTTCCTGATGCCTTGTTCGTCAGTATTTTGGGCCTTTTAAATTAATTGGGCTAATGTTGTGCCCCGGTTCTGTATCTGTTTGTTATTTGCCCTTTCCTCAAGCTGGCCTACCTGGAGCAGACTTGGAAACTGGGCTACTTTTCATCTTCCTCCAGGTAACCAAAGATCCTCAAATAATTACTTACTGCTCAGGGGAAAGGAGATAACTGGTACTTGTGTGGATCTGAGCAGTAGCATATTTTCCTAGAAGGTGGCAACTTAATGCTGAAAAATCTCAAGTGAAAATTCTCAAGTGAAAAATACAGAAAAGCTGCATGAACTGAGAAGAGGTTTTGCTCAAACTTGAGTTGAATAGGAATGCTTACAAGCTGCTTTTTTATTCCAGGAAACAGTTCCTTATTCCTGGGAATAGTTTTATGAAAGCAGAGCATCTCCTGTGATTATGATAGCTCAAAGGTTCCAGTGGCCTGCCCTGCCAACCACAGCCCAGGCAAAGAGTCGGGATGACTCTGAAGGAGAGGTCCCTGTTGTGTTGTCTAAAAATGGGAAATGGGGAAAAAGAAAAAGGGGGAGGAAAGGCAGCAGTGTGGGATCCAAATGAAAATTTTTCATCATTTAGAGCTCTGGTGCCATTATAATAAACTTCCTACTGTATTTCAGGTAAATACTATTAGAAGATTGAATTAATACAATCTACTTATATTAAGCATGTAAATTGACTGAAGGAAGGGGAGCTAATTACAGGAAATCAACAGAAAATATCAATGAAAGGAACAGTTCAAAACCACAAGAAAGAAATCAATGTTGGTAACTATTATTTTCTCCAAGCGTAATTATCAGCAGCTGAACCTGTAAATCTATGTTTTAAAATTGTGAAATTATATTGACAAGTAAATATAGGAACTGTTTTCTCAGAGTATTTATGGTAAATTAATCTTGTAGGCCAAGAACTAAATACCTCCTTTTTAAGGCAAAAAAGGTTTTATTCTCATAATGGTCTTCACCTTAAAGATAAATTAGCTATAATCTGTTGTTCTGAGCATAATATTTCCTTTTAAGAAGAAACAATAAATCTGTTTCTAGCTTTGTAGTAGCTGAATGCTTCAGTAGATGAGAAGCTTTCAAAGCACATAATGAATTTTAGAGATCCATTTTTAGTATGTTGTAAAAACAGTATATAATTTCTTTGAGTAGAAATCCTCATATAGGTTTGTGTAGATACTGGTAAATATAATAAGAACTCACACTGGTGGATGGTTTCTTACTGTTAACATTTGTTACTTGTAATAACAACCAAAAACTTGACTGGTTTGGATCTTTGCTTAAGAAGATTGAGCCTCCTACGTCATTTACTTTCATTTTATTAGGGAGACCTATCAGATTATTTTTACTTTAATATGCAGTATTTTTTTTCTCCATCTTTGGTTCCAGTTGTTGCAATCAAATTGTTGTTTATTCAAAAAAATAGTGGGAAAAGTAGTAAGGGTTGGTGTTTGAGGTTATAAAAACAGGAGAAGTACCATTCAATGGATATTCTTTGCATCATCACATGTATCTCCTACATCACTCATCTGAGTGATGCAGTTGTTCTGATACCTGAGGGGAATACAGTCCTATAGCTGTCTGAAGCAAGACACTTCCTATTTATCAATACTGTATTTATGGATGTCTCGGTCTGAAAAGACAGGTGTCTGTTTAAGGAAGGCAGGAGCCTCCCCTGAAATAAAAAATGTAAATTCCCTCTCTCCAAATTATTATGATTTTGAAATTGAAAGGCTTTTAGGTAAAGATATGGGAATAGGAATAACAGGTTTTTACTAGGAAAACTGAAAGTATAAATGCAATAGTACAAACAAAAAAAAAAATTACTGACAGAGTCAGAATATGACTTGACACCCTGTGGGTCAGGTTGGTGGTAGCAGTCCCATTCGATGGTGGCTGCAGCCCTCCTGCAGTGACAGGTGTGGTTCTGTTGAAGCAGCAGTCATGTAGGAGTGGTTTTCCTCTAGAGCTCCGGTGGTGGTGTAGATGGGCCTGGTCTTCTTCTGGGAATCCAGTGGAGAAGACAGCTGCTCCTCTGGGAATCCAGTGGGAGAAGGCTGCCTGTGGTCTTTTAAATTTCTGATTATATTTAGGAAGGAGTGCTTGGCACCTCCTTCTGGATGGAGCATCTCCCAAAGAGATGATGTAATTTTATCAGTCATGCAGTGACATTCGATGGCCCATTAACAGAAGATATCTCCCCGGAGGGAGGATTGGTTGTGGAAGAGAGAAAGAAAACTGCCTAAGTAACGGAAGAGAACTGCCCCTGCCCTCCCCCCTCAACAGACAGGAATAGAATACACACCCCCATTTCCAACTTAAGACAATGGAACAGAGTTAGAATCCTCAGCAGCTGGTTTTGTCATGATTAATAATAAATGTGATACAGCCTCTACACATGCAGACGTATTTCTCAGCAATTACAGTGCTGGTTCCTGTACCCAACCAGCCTGGTGATCAAGGGTGTATATGCCCAACTTTGTTTCTTGTGGTGCACACCTTGTCTCCTTAAGGTTGCATTGCTAACCAGCTTACCGATTTTTCAAATGAACAGCTACTTTCTTTTACTGTTCTTTCCCTCTCTTCCCTCCTGCCACAGGTAACATGAATCACCTTGTCACTTTTTACTTGCACAGTATCAAATTTGCGTGTGGGTGTCAACAGCAAAACAAGCAGAGAATTTCTGTTCTCTGCAGGGAGGCAGGACTGGACTGCGAATGGGTAGTAATTAGATCTGGAGCCTGTTTCATTTAGCCACCAGAAGACTGGTTCTGAAACAGGTTAGCACAAAAAGGAGTTGCAACTGCGTTCCCCCTGACCTTGGGACCATGCAGCGTCTTTATATCCCACAAGAATTATGCATTTATCTTTTAATCCTGTTATATAAACCACTGCTAGAGTACTGCTTGTTTGCTTTTTTTAATCTGGCTGTATTACTATTTCTCATTCTTGTTGAAAGCAGTATCCTGGAGACACAGGTAAGAGAACAATCTGCTGAACTGCAGCTGCAGCTTCTTGCAGCATCCTTGATTTTGGTAAAGTATCAAAAATAGCGTTTATTACAAACACCGGAGAAAATCTGAGGATTGTGTCCCATTTCAATCACACTAAATTTGCTTAAAGAGCTTCAGTATTTCCTCTGTAAGGTGAAATTAGAATCACAGCAGACTTGTGCTGAGCTGGATTCTTTCAAGCATCCAGATCTCAAAAGTTAGCACAATTTCTACAAACTTCCTGTTCTTTAAAAATATCCTTTAAATAATATTTTTAGGCTATGATTTTTTGTCTTATTAAAAACATACATTAATAACAGTTTCATTTAATGAATCTTTAATAGCCCTAGGCCCGTAATTAATATATGAGAAGGATATTTTGTACAGAAACAAACTGTTAGGAAAGTCTTTTTGCTATAGATGGAAAGTCTCCAATAAAAATGTAAATGATGGCATTTGTTTTGAGCTATTTTAGGGTACTGTATAGTGAGTGACTAGCAGTCACAGGTTTGTCTAATCTGAGTTCCTTCATTAGAAATGAATTAGTAAAAAAAAGCATATGTGAGTTTAAAACTTGTTGCTTGCCTGGAGCTTTTCATTCTGGAGTCTGCTCTCAGCATCATCTCCTTGGCCCAAGGTAGCATAATTTGGTTGATCCTTAAGGTATGTGTTGAGACTCACTTGTTTAGTAAGATTTAATGGAGGCTTTGCCACAGTAATATTTGAAGACATGTTTGGATTTAGAATTTTGCATAAACCCTGAAACCTATTCTGATTTAGTAGATTATTGGAGTTTAATTATTTTTTTTACTTTAGCTGGAATGTTTTAGACACCAAGTGAAATTTTTAATTTTATGAGGAAGTGGGAAAAAGAGAGAGCTGTATATAATCACAGTAAATGTAGTTAACAGAACAGAGCAGGCAGAGGGCTGCAATTAGTAGCAAGTTGAAAAGATGACAGGCTCTAAGAAAACTGATATGAGATAATAAAAAATATTAGAAGTGGTGCAATTTATGTAAAGAAATGTAACAAAGCCTTTGAAACAGGGAAAATAAAGGTTATGAGATGTTCTGCTGGTCATTATTGTGAGGTAAGGCTTTTTTTGATTTTGTTTGGATTCAGTGCTGGAAGATGGGAGGAACAATAGGGCTACCAGTTTAACAAGATGTTTGCACCAAAAAGTATTGTTTTACATTATTTGTTGCCAGTTATATGACTAAAAAAAGGAGAAAAAAAAGAGGCACTATCACACAGCTGCTTAAACTAGCTCAGATGAGTAACAAGGAGCATCCACAATTAGTCCACCCCTCCATTAATTTTAAGTAAATACAAGTTTTATGGTGAAACATTCACTTTCTTGCCTTACAAGTAAATAGATGGGGGAGTACACAGCCCTGGGTAGTTTCACATTTCCATAGTCTTACTGTGAATTAAACCTGAAACATCCTGTCCCAAACATGCTCCACCCTGTTGGAACCCAGGGCACAGGGAATATTTCCCTGCCCATCCTGAGAAGTCCTGATTCCCAGGAAAACACTGCTTTTAACCTTTGTCAGTGGAGAGGGCTTCCAAGACTTTGGGATGAATTGGAATCTACGAGTGTGTGAAATAGATAGTAGTATAGTTTATCACACAGTGAAAAATTTATAGTTTTGGGTTTTTGGTATGGAGGTAGATAGAAGACAAAATGGAGGATTTTGGGCATTGCCTGATCTCCTTCTTGTTCTTTATCTACTCCATTTTCTGCAGTGTTGGTGGCACAGAGTGATTGGTTGGGGAAAGCTGCAATGCCGATGTTGCGTGGACAGACAAATAATTAGTTATTGGTAGAAAGGTAGAAATAAAATACGTTTTAAGAGTTAATTGGACAAAACAGCTTTAACAGACCTTGAAACTACATCTTGTGACTTTTTTGCCATCTTCTCCTTCTGCGCTGTCTCGTGTAGATGGCGTGCAGAACTTCTGATAAGATAAACAGCAATCTGAAGACCGAAAAAGTCCCGTTTTTCTCTCAGTCCTGGCACAGAACTTTTTAATAGGGGTCTCCCAATCAGGGGGCCCCAAGGGGTTTCACACACCACCCACATCAAGGCTGGTCTGCCTTGTGGTGCTGTTGGTCACTGACCTTAGTAACAACATAACTTTGTTTTGGCCTCTCTGATATTTCTGTTTGGGGTCTTGTGACCATGCAAATTTGTAGTGACACTGTCTTCAACTCTGAGGTATCATTTGCAAATTTCTGGAAGGTATGAGTCCTAATTGCAGAGCAAAGGATGTGAACAGTATGTGAGCTTTATTTGGCTTTTATATTCCTTTACAGCTTAGTGACCCTGTCAATGCCCAAAAATCTTAACCTGTAGCTGCAAAAACCAGCCCATCCCACCACAAAAATTTTGTGTGGGTCTAGTGCAGTCTTATGCTACTTGCATGCAGGTAGATTTAGTCATAAAAGAAAAGTATCATAGCATCTTGTAAGGTGCAGCATGTAAAAGCCATTTCAAGATGAAGGTCTTTGCTGAACTCCATATAAGTTGCTGGCATCATTTGTTAGGATTTATTTCTTGAAACTTGAAGACAACCTAGAAATGTACCAGAACTGCAAAGGCAGGTTCTGGGTAGAACTAGAACTACAAAGGCAAGTTCTGTAGAACTCTTTATTACAGCCTGACATTCATGAGCCTATTGTTCGAGTGACAAGACCTTAGCTGACAGTTGCAGGAAACACAGTTTATCACAATGACGTGAGTTTTCTGTTACACTCTCATAGAGAGTCCAAGAGCAACTCTTCTCCACCAATTCTCGCTGATAAATTCCCCTTACTTCACAGCCTGGCTTCCCTTCTGCCAGTAACAAGCTGCCCTTGTTACTGGGGGAGTGGTCTGACACTGGAGAGTGCTTGATTGTATCAAAATAATTTGCTAGCCATCAGCAAGTTTAAAGAAAATTATAGGAAAAACAAAACAAAAAATCCTTCATAAACACAGTGTGTACAGAAGATACATATTTGAGGTTATCTGTTTATTCACTGAAAGTACAAGACTTAGATAGTGAGCAGCCATTTCCTTCCATGAGACCAGCCTGTTATCCAGCCACTAAACAGCCAAGACACAACTCAAGCAAGGTAATTAGCAGTTCTCTAATTGGATTCCTTCATATAGCATCTAAAACATTTTAGATGACCTGAAGAAAAAAAAAGAGTTTTCTTACAGCAGAGTTTTCTTTATTATGTTACTGGAAAGTTGGTTGCAAGGAAGAGACCTTGTAGCTTTCCGCAAAGAATCATTGGAACAAAACATTTGGAGAACTGTCCCGAAATGAAGGAGCTTAATCAATTCTAACAAATAGAGCTTTGCTGCATATGATGACACATTTTTACCATTGAAGTATCCCCCATTTTGTGTTCAGATATTTTCAAATCAAGTTTCTGGTGTTGAGAATAGATCCCCTAGAATCTCACTTCAAAGTTTTCTTTTGTTTCAAATTGCATTGTCTACAATTATATGTTTGGATATGGTGCAAGACACTCTGGAATAAAAGCCACGCTTTCTATAAAGTTAATATTTGCTATCTTAGATACTCCTAGTCACTATGGCTGTCTTTGTACCATTAAGTAAAACATTTTAGATGATGTTCCCTGGCTCTGAAGGCCATGGCACAGCATGGCTTGCACCTCTCTTCCTCCTCCAGACAGGGTAGTCATTAATATAATCTCCAGTTATGGCCTCTGCCCTGCTTTGTCCAAGGCAAGTGCCAGTTCATACAGGCCAAAACCATGCCTAGGAAGGTGCTCACAGTGGGTGGCTTGAGCCATTCTCTGGATTTCGTTTTGTTTACCAGTATAGAAGTAGCCTAAATAGCTGAACTGGACTCTTGTAGATCCTGGGAAGTAATTTGTTCAGTCATGTGTAGAAACTTCCACGTTATACTATAGGCCTGCTTTGGTGAGGTGCAGGAAGTGCTGCTGTAGTTGTGGTGCTGGAGGAGGTGCTAGGCTGTTGCAGTACTGGGTTTCATAGGTAGAGTTGACTTGAAGGCATTTCCTAATGTAATTAATCTGTGTTTTCTTTAAGAAAATAGCTTCATTTAATGTTCTTTTTTGAAACTAGACTTAGTAAAATTAGAATTGCTTCAACTTGTGTGAAGGAATTTGTGGAAATCTTGGCAAAAGAAAAGATTTGCATCTTAAAGCATTGTAAACTCATTAAAATTCTTCTCATGGATAATTGAAGAAAAGTGAATTAAAAAGAAAGTTTAACAGTAAGCAGCTCACAGGCACTGCGACATTTCAAGCATGTTAAAATCAGAAAGAAATAGCTTTTGTAGCAGTAGTCTCCTCCTCTTGTATTACGTGTTGTTTTTTTCTAACAAATAACCAGTTACTGTTGGTTTCTTTGATTCTCCGAGTAGCTCATTTATGCCTGATCCCCACAGTTCTTCAGCATATTTGTGATCAGCTTTGCAGGGTTTGTCAGCATGCCTAACAGTGGAGACACTCTCACGAAGCAATTGCAGGATGAAAATGCAAGAAATGTTTCAGGAAGCTGTGAAAATGGGTAAAGTAGCTTAAGCATTTATTTTAACAAACCGATCTACCAATTTTTTCCAGCTTGAGTTTCTCTTGTACTACTGTGCAGATCCACAATAATTTTGCCTGGTGTCTCTACTATCTAATGAAGAATAAGGTGTATCTTTTGAGGCTAGAATAAGAGAAAATTGTTAATGAAGATTATAAATAGGTTTATTCTCCTATGCTAAATCCTACTTTGACTTAAAACCTAATAGCATCATTGAGTAGGGACTATGTTGCTTGTATCTTATTGGCATATAGGATACACCTGTATAATGTTTCTTTTATAGCACGGAGGCTATTTAGCCTTTTCTGGGTTTGGGGGAGTAATCCTTAGGTAATAATTGATCCTTGTGACAGACCATCTTCTTTCTGTCAAAGGCAGCAGAACTTAACCAGGTAACTCATCTCTTAGAGGTGGGAGTGGGGAAGTGAATTTTAGAAAGTGTATTTTAATGTTCATGTTACCTTTTATATGTAAAATAATCCTGCTGGGTGCTGTATCCTTTCTGTCCTAGGCAGCACAAAAAGAACATGTTGTTTCTTCTACCTGTTGATCTGGAATGGTATCTTCTAAAGGAGAAATCTCCCCATCTCTAGAGTTTTTGGAAGTACTTAAGATTAGAACGAGACATCTCACGGGAAATATTTTAGCTTCTGATTGTCAGAAGTTTGTCAATATTGCTAAGTACTAATATACATTTCCAGAGACTGAACTGTTGTATCATATTTAGTCTTCTGTAAAGTTAAATTTAACTTCACTTCTGTTTAGGGAATAACTTGCATGTTATGTCTCTTGGAAGATTTGTCTGATCCTTTCAGGCAGAGGATTGGTTGGAATAATTTCTGCCAGAATGGCCTCTTCTATTCTGGGCTTTGTAATCTTGGATAAGAATCAATGAGGAGCAATCGAAAGACTTAAGGTTTTCAGAAAAGGAAGAAGTTTAAGAAATCTTTGAAAACTTTTGAATGTATTGTTGTTGCTTCTGGAATCCTAATGTAGTTAGTGGTAGAACTGTCATTTTTTGATTTAACCTATCCAAAGATCATAAACCACTATTTGATAGGTATATGTACACTCCAACTCATGAAGGACCAGATTTTGCTAAGTTAGTAATAATGCCTCTATTTTAGTCCATGCATGCTTCTGTTTGTGGCATGGTTAAACAAACAAACAAAAAAATCCGAGTTTTCTTCATTAAAGAAAAAAGTTAAAGGAGAATTTAAAAGACTAGTGGTTTGCATCTGCTGCAAACAGGAAGTTTAAGCTTCCTGTATTAGAAAAAAGTTTAGCATTTGGGTTTTTTCTGAATTTCTAATGAAAGAATATCAGACCTTAGAACTCAAAATACTTTTGATGCATTCAAAGTCTTTGGCATGAAACTTCTGTGGTTTGTTTGTTTGTTTTTGAAGATGCCAGTGCATCTTCAAAATGTTAAATGCTGTTGTTTACCTGTTGTTAAATGCACTGTTAAATGCTGTTGTTTACCTGGTGTGATTTGAAACTAGGTAGCAAACTTCTGTCCCTTTTTTAGTATGCTGGAAGTAGGATTCCAAGTAGAAAGGACTAGACAAAGAAAATAAAATTGTATCAGAGGGAAACAGGAAAAAAAGGTCTTTTATAAGGCTGAAATCAAATCAGTGTGACCTAAAAAGTGGAGAGATGAAATAATGAGTCCTGTGTGACCTAACTTTGCTGCACTTCCTGCAAATAGCCATACAGAGACAGATACTGGGAGATTTCTGTTTCAGGTCTGGGTTTTTGCTGTGCGGGGGAGAACAGAGCCAGAAAATCTGTACCAAGGTCAGGGCAGGGTTGTAGTATGCTCCCAACTGCTGAATAGAGCCTTTTTGGGGGGAGAAAAAAAAAGGCTCGTTGCATTGTTCATTTCTTCCCATTTCATGAGCCATGAAATTCTCAGCTGTCCATAAAACTGGTCTGCTCACCAAAATAAAGGACCTGATTTTTGAGGGTATTTATTCTTAACAAGAGTATAAAATGCTTCAGTTCTGTTTTTTGCAGGTGAGGAGATAGGTTTTATTAGAAGGTATATGCTAACTGTATTATGTGGTAAAATAGATCTCAGCTGTTAACTTTATCACTAGTACTTTGTTCTTTATTAAGCATTTGTTTAGCTTTTAAATATATCTTTGTGAGAGAAGAAATTGTGTGAGTAATTTGACAAAGACTGGTTTCTTGTGCACTATGAAAGTCAAAGCGATTGTTTAATCAGCTGAGCCTTTTTACAAGACTAGGAGCGTAGCTGGGCTGATCCATGGCCCTGTTTTTAAGTCTCATGGGGGCATGGAAACCAATTTACAGCTAAATATAACCTGTTCTTCAAGGGCAAAGGGAAACTTTTAAATAGAATTAATAAGGAATGTGTTATAGTATTGCCCTCATTTGAATAGAGGAGTAATTAGTAAATAAGGTGACCAGTCATAATAGAGAGCAGTGTCCTGTAAAGGGCCATGGGGACCTCCTACGACTATCCACTCATTATAGGAAAAAAGTTACGTTACAGAAAATGAGAGTTTAAAGAACTAATGTGGTGTGTCTTTATGTGATTTTTTTTTCCTTGTGTTGTGAAAAATGAGAAAACATCTTAGGTAACAGTTGGCAGCACCTCAGAGTCTGGAGATACAGTATTTTCTTGGTTGTTTCTGTGCCAGTCACAGGTTTCTCTTTAGCTGCTGAGCTATCAAAGCTATGGTGCTATGTTGATTTAAGTCAGAGTGACTTTATTATCTTTGTCTAGAGCTCTAGGTCAGATCTGTGATTCTGAATTTATTGTCTTGTGCTCATTTCTTCAACCTGTCCCCAGAGTTCTGCTTTAAAATACTGGATTTATCTCTTGTAGGATACATGGGGATTTGGGAAAGGATTTCTCATTAATGGGATCCAGATGAAGATATTTAGTTTCTGAAGTGTCTAGGCAAAATACCAGAATCATTACAGTTTTTAGAGGTTACCCGCAGGTAATTTAAGCCATTGCTTTTTGCTGCCAGAAGAGTTGTCAGATGCATACTTAATGATTCCGTCTTGAATTCAAATGCCCCAATGAGCTTATGAAAATGTCTAACACCCAATGAAAAGTTTTTAAGAATGTGCAGATGTAGACCCAGGACACTCCCCAAAGCAATTCTAATGCAGAGTAAGGCTGGTGGAATGTATATGGCTGGGTTGGCCTAGAGAACATGCAACAAAAGCTTGGAGGGGGAAGTTTCTCGGTGTTGGGATAGAGGTCAATATTTAGGACACTTTTCACCAAGACTGAAACAGCAAAAGATGGACACTTGATTGGAAGAAGGATGTTTTGTCATCCACTTTATAGTGGATTCCTTAAATAATCAAGCCACCAGGCTGCAGGAGTTTAGGGAAGGAATTCACTATGGTATCCTCAAGAGAAGCAAGCAGTGAAAGATAAAAGCAAAATTTATGAAGAAGCTCTGTCTTGGAGAAATGCGTGTTTTTCACTTCAGCCTATTTTTTTGTGTTTATTAAATAGGATTAATATTTAATAGTTAGGAAAGCCAGTTCAACAAAGAAGTGTTTGAGAAAAAAGTACTTGTCCAAATGGGGATCTACACACGTTGCTCCCTAAGATAAACACCTGTGTCTTACAAAATATTTCTTTGGGCAAGGCATGCAGAGAAAGGAGTTTAATTAAAAGGTGGGGACTGTGTTGTAAGAAGTATGAAGTAACATGCCCACTGCCACATAAATGCAGTCTCTGGTTGTGGGTGAGCTTGTAGGTGATATGCTCAGAAAAACAGCAAGGCAGAGGAAGGAGCTGCACTGCTTTGGATCATCACAGTGAGGGCAGAACAGCAGTGAACCTTCCTGGGAGCCAGAGTCTGGAAGCAATGCTGTGGGAGCACTCCCATAAGAAGATGAACGGGATTGCTTTTTGGAAAAAATCATGTATGGGACAGAGAAATTGTATGCACTCTACAGACACTATAACTGAGTGTTCCCTCTCAATTGGCTGTGTTCTCTGTTGCAGACAGTCTGCAGGAGGATCTATTTCAAAAGGACAAAAGCAGAAAAATAATGCAATCATTCAAGTTTTATAATAAAAGCTCTGGAAGTTAAGTGGACCTGAGCTGCAGTAACGTGGTTGACCACAGCCAGAGCTTTGCACCTTGAACTTACTATTCTTCTAAACACAGGTGTCACATTACAACCTCAGCTTATCCAATAATGTATGTTATGAATGCAGCATCTTCAACAGTGAATATGTCTCATCCATTAAACCAGAATAAAAATAATTAATTAATAAAAGTATTTTGCTGTATGGTGATCTCACATGTAGTACAACAGTACCCAGGAGCAGGATGGGAGTGGAGAAGCTGTGTAATGGAGAAACCTCCGCAACAGGAATACCAAGAAAGGGAGGAGGAGATGGTATCTTCATTGTGAAGCAATGGTCTGACAGCACAGGTCTGGAAGCTCAGAATATGCCTCTGAGTGAATGTGTGGTCTGAACTACCCACTGGTTTCATGGCAAAAAAATGTTTGAGTCTTCTTTGTGAGCAGTTGTGAATGTCATTTCCAAATGTAAAAGTCCAGAAGTTCAGATATTGGTTGGCTGTTTTTCTATAAAGAGAATATAATGTAAACTGAACCAGTATCCTGTAACAGATAAGAATAAAGCAAGCTAAAGAGATATTAATCTGGGAAAAGTCATTAATGAGGTTTATTTCAAATGAGGCTCTTCTGATACATTGCTAATGAGAATTGTTTTATTCAGAAGGCTTTTCTGCTCTTTGTTTTCATCGAAAGTGGTGTTCAATTATCTTTGGACCAAGACTTCGGGTTTTTTGTTTTGTAAAATAATAAAAAGCTTTACTATTCACAATATATTTAAAGGAAAAAGTTCCACTGGATTGCTAAACATCAAATATAGTTTTTCTTTAATAGGAAAAGAATCTAGAATTTTATCAAGTGTTTTCAGATGGCAGGCAAACATATGTGTTTCAGTTATTTTAGATGGCTTTTTTTTGTTTTATTCCCAAATAAGTTTTCCTGGTCTTTTGTTCCGTCTTTGCAATCCCACTTGATGAAGTCACCGTTTCTTCCATGTCTCAAATACAGGCTTACCTTTCAAAATGCAGGATAATCCCCTTCTATATTTAAATTGCTCAGTTTCTCATCAGCATCCGCCTTCACCAAGCCAGTTACTATTTTCACATCCTCATTTTGCTTATCAGACAAGCCCTTTCATGTTTTATGCCATTATGCCATTAACAAGAGAGGAAATATCCTCACAGGCAAGATTAGTGATGACTCCTTGTTTTCCTTCAGCTGCTTTTGTGCCCTGCTCCAAGGAGACCTGTGGGGAGGAGTGAGGCAGGAAAAGAACTGTGGTTTTCACTTCTGAGGGGTGAAGAGTTACACAGTCTGCTGCATTATTGTAAAGGAGATACAGCTTGGTTAATGCTTTTTTATGGTTCAATTTCATTGTAACTAACAATAATAAATTCTAGGAGTGTCCCACATATATAAGTATTTTACAAGTGTGGTTGTTAATATGAAATGGGAAATAGTGCCTGGTGTAGTGTTTGGTCTTGCTGTTTGCTCCCTGTTACCACTGTGTAAAAACTGCTTTTGAGGTTGTTATTTATTTGAAAGCTGTGAAGAACATTGTTTCAACTTTCTTTCTCTACATTTCGAGTTAATTTATTACACTGTGGAGGGGAAGGACTTCCTGAGCTTCACTCAGGACTCTTCTGTTGTACCTATGGAGAAAGAATGAAGGAAATCCTAGCTTCTTTTTAGCCTCTAAAGGCTGCTGATTCCCACCATTTGTTCTATGAAATGAAATTAGCTAAATTAAAAAATCTTTATGCTGCTATTAATGAATAATCTGTAATGCATCGCTATATTAGTAATTTCTAAATGCCTATTGTTTAGATATTTTGCGCATGAAATTCTTAGCAGTCTGTCACCTTACAGACTTCTTGGGTTGGAGTTTGTGCTTTAAACTTGGTCTGTTTACTTCTAGGAAAAGTTAATTTCATCCATGTGTTAATGATAATTTGCTGTGTTGGTGAAATTTTTGAGAAACTTCATTATTATTCTTAACTAAAGTACCTTCTCTTCCTGGCCTAAAAAAAAGCCCCGACTTCAGAGCTTCAACAGGTATCAACAGTGACAATTTGCAAGGTGTTGTTATACTAGCAGTGTCAGTATGATCAGGGTTAAGATTGTTAACTCATTCTTCATACTTGTATGGTTCATGGACTCCTTGTGGAAATTCAAAGTTAGTGTCTTCGTCTGGTGTATTCCATGGTGTTGAAACCAGAAGTGTGAAATGATGAATGTCATGCCTAGGGTGAAGGCATTTCCCTTTAACTAGGTCATAGTGGAGTTTCCAAGAGTCAAAATATATTTGAAAGCTCTGAGCTTTCTAATTCCTTCTGCTTGTATTTAAAAGTGCTTGCAAGCTGGGTTTTTGTTTACCTTTTGTTATCTGTATTGCATATTTGTGTGTTGATTGTAGTAGATCCTACTAGTGCTCCTGGATAACATCTTAATAGTTCTCTTTGCTTTTAGAACCTTTACAGATGCACAGACTGTCTGCAGGGATCTGCTGCCTCATTTGGAGGAGACCCAGGGTGAAGGCGTAGAGCCAGCAGGTAAGTATGTAAATGATCCTTGGAAATTTGTGCTCTTCATAGATTTCTTTTTTAATGTAATTTTATATCTCTTCTAGCAGGTTTTGACTGACAATTTCTCGGGGCTCAAATAATGAAAGACAAAATAAAAATAAAAATAAAACTGAAGTGAGTCAGGGCAGCTGAAAATTTTTCAGGAGTTGTCTGCAAATTTGCATATGTTTCTGCTAGTGTTTGTATTTGAGATGATGACTAGATAAAAATTAAAAGTAGCTTGATCCCATTGAGAATCATGCAAATTGTTGTGTTACCTTTGGCATCACAGCCTACTCAGCAGCTGTCACCTGGGGAGGATTTGGTGTGCGATGTAATTGACTGGAGGCTTTAAAGGAATATCTGTGCTTTGGTCAGTTCTGTGTTGCATCAGAGCCTGTGCACACTGGTGTCATTTAATCCAACTGCAGTGCTGAATGGCTTGCCTGAACGTGCTACCATGTGGCTTAGAGGAGGTTTGCTAGCAGAACTTTCTGCAGTTCTTTGGAAGGTTTGCAGCCCTAAGAGAGCTCCCTGTTGCCTTAGTGAGGCTGCTACTGGTATCTAAATGTGCTCATCAGAATAAAATATTTGTTCTAGGAGAAAACTGAAGCAGTGAGTACATAGCTATCTGATCTATGTAGGAATCTTGCATACAGACTTTATACATGTGTATAAATATATATATATGTGGATATAGAGTTACTTTTCAATAGGCAGGTCTTTGATACACAGTAAGGTTCTTTCCAAGAAGTGAACTGCTAGCTATATGCTTTCAGAGAGCAAGAAATAAATGTAGATGAATAAAGGCGATAACGAACTCCTGTTTTCAAATTTGCAGAGTATCTTATTCAGTTGTTTGAGCTACACATTCTCTATGTAGATTGTCATTGAGACCGTGATTCTGCAGAGTACTTGCTTGTGTGCTTGTGAAGGCTCTGACCTATTTTCCTAAGAATTTATCTGGATGAGTGGTTAATGCTGTCAGCTCCCTACCTGCTTCTCTCCCAGAGGTTGCTGCTGGCTGCAGTTTAGAGAAGTAAACTGGGCTGTAAAGCAGTGGTCAGGCAGGAATGCACATGTCATTCAGCCACTCCTGCAGGAGTGACCACAGCCTCTGCCGCAAAAGTGAGGTGAGCAGCTAAGGATAGAAGCCATTTCAGCTGTTCCATCGTAATTTTCCTGCAAACATAGGTCACACCTTATCCATTTTAATTAAGCAGTTCCTTTATTGGTGTTTAGATATGTTTCTAGTTGATGAATCAGGAGCTTACAATTTGTTAGACTTGGTCTTGTATTTGACTTTAGGAATCTGTGGCAATACTTGTTATCCATTTAACTGGGAAGCAGTGTTTAACTTGGAATCATCATACTGCTATGCGGATGCTGAGGGGTGAAGTGAGGGCTGAATTTCAAAAACTCCTCCCAAAAGATCTTTCATGCGAAGTAAGTTCAGTATCTGGTTGCAGGGGGTCTACATTGTATGTAAAGAGAAAAGGAGGAGATTCTGATATTTACTAGTTGTTCAGAACAGATTTCCTCACTCTAAGTGATACATTCTGCAGCCTCAGGAGTAAATTTATCTAATGAGGACCACAGCTTGTTCTGGATTTTTTTCCCTATTCCTTTCTACCAATGTATAGAAGTTCATTCCTGTGGAAGCAGGCCAGATTTGGGGTTTTCTAATGCATATGTAAATCCAGAGTACCCTTACTGTTGGCAGCAGGCATTATATTGACTTAAAACCAGTGTGAAGTTGGAAGAGAACTCATCCATGTTGGTTTTATATTGACGGAATCAACAAAATAATTTATGTCGGAAAAAAGCACTGGAGGGCAACTAGGACATCTTTCTGCTCATAGGAAGCCTTGTGGCTTTGTTCAGATGAGTTTTGAAAACCTCTAGGGAAATTTTACAGCTTCTCAGTCCCTCTTCTTAGGCTGAGTCACCTACATTGTGAAATTGATCCAGCAAGAATTTTCCTTGCTGCAGCTCATGTCAATTGTCTCTTGTCCTTCTGCTGTGTGCCTCTGAGAAGGATCTGTTTTCCTTGTAGTACCTGCTTCAGTCTTCAATAAACTGCAAGTAGATTCATTTTTTATCTTCTCCATACTGGAGAAACACAGTTCCTGCAGGGATTCGTGTACATGGTGTGCTCCAGGCCCGCAACTGCCTGGGAGTCCCTCTTTTGGCCTTGTGCAAGTTTGCTTGTCAGGATCTCTGTCTTGCACACTGTCTCAGGGGCAGTCTCAGGAGCACTGAGTAGGGGGAAATAATTCCTTTCCTTGCTGGCTATAATCTTGCCAGTGCAGCCAGGGGTGTAGTTAGCCTCCATTGGGATACACAACTGATTGGCAGCCAACCTGTCCACCAGAACCGTGGGGGTTTTCCTGCTGAGCCAGCTGGCATCCAGCCCATGCTGTGCCATGGGGCCGTCCTCCACAGAGTACAAGTCTTGGCTTCACCCATGTTGAGCTTTCAGGTCATGTCAGCCCATTCTTCCAGTGTGTAGAGGTCCGTCCGGATGGCCTCCCTGCCTTTTGTCCTGTCAATCCCTTCCTCAAGTTTGCTCACTGAAGCCGGTGAGGGTGCATTCTATTGTCCAGGACAACAGTGCCATCATTGTACAGTGTCATTCTCACAAGGAACCCCTGAAGAATGTCACTTGCAACTGACTGCTAACGAGACTTAGAATTGCTGACCACTGTTCTTAGAGACTACTTCTCCAGTCAATTTTTTTATTCACCTGTTCCTCCAATTGCAGCTGGTTCAAACCTTCCAAAGATGCTGGGCTGTGTAGAAGTTGTCAAAGACCTTGTTAAAGGTGGAATAAACAATGTGCTGCTGCTCTCACTATGTCAGAGCTAGTCAACTCATCTTGGAAGGCAGGTGGGTTATATTAACCAGGGCCAAGTCAAGAGTGACCATTCTGTCTGGTGTCAGTCACCATTTTTTTAGCTCAAAATGATTTCTAGGAGAGTTTGTTCTATAGCATTTCCATGGACAGAGGTGAGGCTGATTGGCTCTAGTTTTCTGCATCCTCTTTCTTCTGCTCTTTGAAGACAGGTGTGGCATTTAACCTTTTTTCTTGTGATGAGGACCTTACCTACCTGGTCCCATCAACTCTTTTGTATGTGTCCAGTTTGTGTAAGTGGTCCCTACTTCAATGTTCTGCTGCTGTAGGTAAAACATCTCACCTTCCACTAGGCATGGATGCTCAGGAAGCCTGACCTTGCCAGTAAATACCAAGGTGAAGAAGGCACTGAGAGCACCAGCCCTTTGCATGTCTTGTGTCAGTGAGTTGCCTCCAATATCACTTCTCCAAGGGTTCTCCCTTTGGTTGCCACTGTATCTGTAAAAGCCTTTCTTGTGACTTTTCACATTACTCACCAATTTCAATTCTGAGTTTTTACTTTCCATTCCTGCATGCCTGGGCAATGTTTCTGTAGTGATGTTTCCTCCTGATTACATCCTCCACATGCTTTCACTTTGGTGCATCGTAATCAGTTCTAGAAGCGTCAGTATTGTTATGTAGCTTATTTTATACTTGTCCTGGTGCACCACTCCCTCCACGTCAGCTTGTGGAGGCATTCTTTGGAGGATATCTTATTTCTCTGGTCCACACTATAGGTGTTTACTGATGTGAGGAACAGTATGTTTTATTGTAATTAATAATTGTTCCCTTTTCCTCCAGTGGAAAAAGTAGAAGTTTCCATTAATTGAAATGTTTTTGTGTGTTTTGGCTAATTCACAAAGATTTCCTCTCTTTATTGTCTTTTCTGTTAGAGGGGGTAAAATTATTTTTTCATTGTGGAAAACTGGTAATATAGCAGAAAACCTTTTTTTCTCCCCCAGCTGTGGCAAGGCAAGCCACAGGAGATGGTTTGTGTGTTTTATTAGAAGAATCACTATGTGTTTGGGCTGGCTGAGATTTTCAGGTTCACTTGAAATTCCAAAGTTCTGTACCTTTGTTTAAGCTGTTTATTGGCACAAGGAGAAGTTTGACACAGATACCAAGCTCTCAGACACTAAACAGTGTGTACTCAGCTCCAGCTTTTAATAAAATGAAGTTAATCTTTCATGGCCACAGACATCTTGAAGAAAAGTGAAAAATACTGGGTAAGAGGAGGAATGGTGTATTTCTGTTGTCAGCAGAATGTGATGGCATCATAGCTGTGGAATCTTGGATAGTGACTGACAGGAATGCCTCCAGGAAAGAGCTGAATTCCTTCTCTTGTCATTAGGGCAGAGTGATGTTTTGCAGCATCTGGCATATAATCAGGACCCTGTTTTGTGAGTTAAATCTGATTAATTTTCAAGCAGAAGTTAAATTACTGGTTTGCTTCTTGCTGCGCAGGGCACATCTATGCAATATCACTTTGAGTTGCTCAAATCATGCAGAAGGGCTGTTCCACAATCAGCCTGTCTATCTGTCTGAAAAGTGACCTTGGGTCTTTTGCATTTTATATGACTTTAGAGCTGTTCTTCCGTAACATCTGAACTTACTTATGTTCTCAAATCTTTTCTGGCAGTCACCAGAATACTTGTAGGTCAGGTAGTGAACAGAGAGAAGGTTTCACTAATGATATTAGCTTTAAGCTGTAGGATTAGTGTATTTCTCTTGATTCTTCATGTATCCCAGAGGTCCAGCAGTTTCACCCAGATTGATTACTCATGGGCAGGGGGGGAAGGAATTGTTATTTGTTTAAAGTAATTTTTCATATCTGGGCTTGTACCATGTCAGAACTTCCCATTTTAAATGGTGGAAGGAATAAACTGGCTGTTAAAAAATATGTTAAAAAATACAAAATATATAATGTGTTCTTGTGTCGCAGCACGCCCAAACTGCAGCCTGGGCTGGCTCGCCAAATGTATGCTGCAGCATACTCCACGACATGGGCCACACTCAAGACAGCCACGACACACAATCCAAAGTAACCATACTGCATCAGAAGGCTTCAGCTCTCTGTCCAGACAGAGTAACATCATAAGCCTTCAAGAGCTGCAAGCATCTGTAAACATCTGCTCCTGATAACGTCCATCCTTTTCTACCCCTTCATTGGGGATGCATTGCACCTGTGTGCTCTACACTTCAGCACTCCCAGCTGAAGCCCATTGGGGATGAAGCCCATTTGTGGTACCCATTAGGTACCGCAAACCGAGTACCTACATGTTCCATGTTGTGTATAATTTCAAACTTGGTAGAAAATATTTGAGTAACAAATGTACTTTTATAACACAGTATTCACATGTAAACAGTTCATAAGTTTAGGATTGTATTGTAAAAGATCAGTTGAAAACTCCAAGTGTGTCTTTTAAGTGGTTCTTAACTACTTTTTTCCTCCTGTTAAATTTCTTGTTGAAAATTTACACTGTAGTTCCCATCTTGGTGGCAAAATTGCCCATCTAAAATCCTGGGTATTTAGATCAGCTTTTCTTAGAACAGTTCCCAAGACAGGCTGCAGTGCAATCATCGTGTTATGAGTAAAACTACCCAGAGCCGTCTCTTCCTTCAGCAGGGAAGACAGTGAAACATGGAAAATTAAGTCTAATCATGGAGTTTTTTTGCCTTGGAGGAGAATGACATAGGGAAAAAAATATCCAGAGCCTCAAACAGTAACAGTCCAGATTTTATTACCTGAATAAAATCTTGGCTCTTCTTGTTTTATCTGACAATATGGCCTTCTTTAAGCAGAAATCTTTTTCCAACATCTCTGACATTCAGAATTCATATGAAGGACATGAGGCAAGGTCACATAGTAGTGGATAAAAAAGCATTTTGAGTATGAAGTATAATGCAGGTAGCACGAGTTAGTGGAAGAAAGAGAAAAGGAACAACTACTCTTTGCTTGCATACAGAAAACTTTCAGTTGGCATCAAGTGCTTTGAGCTGGAGTGCTGGGTTTTTTCCTTGTTCTCTGTGAAGCTACAGCTGTATAACGTACCAATGCTAATAGTTATTCTGATCTCCACTTTGGTTTCAGGAGGTACTGAGTTGATTTCCAGCCTGGACATTGCAGTTTAACTTTCAGATGCTGCTGAGGCAGAACACCTGTTTTTCTTCTCCCAACATTTATGATTGATGCATTTAGTATTTAGTCAGGCATTCCTTCTCAGGCACTGTCTACAAAGAATGAGCTCTCTGCTCAAAATCCCTCTGCAAACTGACAGAGGAATATATTGGTCATGTTCCATTGTTTTTACTAACTCTGGGGACAGAATAATTAGACTTTTAGAATTATTTGGCTTATCGAGATTTCAGAACTGTTTTGAGATTTAAATTCTACCTGCAAATACATGCAAAAACAGACACTGAATGGGAATTCAGGTTTATATTTGTTTGTGCTGTATCTTGAGTATTATTAAGGTTATGCACAGAGTCTCTGAAAGTGATTTTGTTCCTTGTTTTGATATGAATCAAAGATGCCTTTTTTAACAGCAGAAAAACCTGCATAAGGAAAACAAAAAGAGACCCAGTTTTCAAGTACCTTTTTGGCTTCTATATATACATATTTCAGGGATTTGATTGATTTTCATTATTCTCTGGGAACTGTGCTGTTATCTGCTGAACATCTGAAGTGAAAAGACACTATTAATACAACTTCTGTAATGTTGTTGTAGGAATGTTGCTAATATTTTCAGTTTCCTTCAAGAGAGGTACTCTCTATTCAGGAATGTTTTTAATACAAGAACCAGAATGTTGTATTTTGCTCTGTATGGTATGATTTTGTTTTGAACAGAGCAGTCACCTACCTGTGTCCAAGCACACCTGCAATCCCTGATACCTTTGTTTTACAAGCCAGAACATCTATATATTTAATTTTTCATCTGGGCTTTGGTGTGTCACTGCAGACAATAAACATTTAGATTAACAATAGCTTCTGTCTCTGATGGAGCATCCTTTTCATGCCTGCATTGGGGTTAAGTGCAGAAACAACTGCTTTGCTTTCTCAACTCATAAAGTATTTATTGGGTGCTACTGCTTACACTTTGATAAAGTCTGTCTATTACCTAAACTCCTTCAGAGCTTTGTTTCTAAACTGTCTGGATTTATGATACTCTTTCTCCACTGACCTATGCACAGCTCCACACCTATGTTTTGAAAATCATTATGTGCCATTTACACATGAGAAATTGAAGGTGCATGGAGATGAAGCAGCTTTATTTGTACTTGTTGTTGTCATTAGCACCTTCTGTTTGTCAAGAGAACAATGCAAATCTGCCAGCCAGGTGCTGGAATGGAATTAAACATTTGTGAGCTTACAGTAGTTTGCTGTGCTTCTGGCTTTTGGTGCAGACTGCAAGCCTGACTTGAGGGAGGCTGCAAGTGTGTTCTGAAGCACTGATGTGGATCCAGCTATGGCTGATGTGTTCCTCTATTGCCACGAGTGCTCAGAGAGGCAGTTCCCAGATCTCTGAAGCAACTTGAATAGCATTGGAGAGGGATGTGATACATGTTGTACTTTTTTGTACTCCAAAACTGGTTTTTTTTCAGCCACTAAGGTATCAGGAAACAGCACAGATACTACCTGAGCTTGCTTTACAGTTTTTGCTTTCCGTAGGTGTAGTAAAATACACCTGTGGTATTAGGAATTACAAAAAGTACTGTTTTCTGTTACTCTTAATTCTGACAAACCCAAGCACTTTGGTCTGAATTTTTTTCACCAGCTCACTGTAGAGTATATCTATTTATTTTGCCTATGCTAAAAATATTGCTTCATTTATGAAAGTGCATCTAAGGAAAAACATGTTCTTAAAAATGTTCTTGTACTGTTTTGCTCATAAGTAGGGGAACTCTTTGATAGGGGAGTCATGGAAGGGTTTGTGATTTCCTTGTGAGAATTCAGCTGAATTTTGCCAGTTTATAACCCCTAGATCCTGTAAGGAGTGTATTCATACTCAGCCTCCTGCAGGGTTTGCAAGAACCAAGGACAGTCTTTGAGGCAGACATTTCTTGTGAATGCCAGGGACTGTCCCAGTCCTTGGCATGAGTGGTGAGAGCCAAGTGACATTTGTTGGTACTCTGCATCTTTGTCTTGTCAAAGAAGGGGAGAAAAAACACAAGGAGAAAAAAATGAGGTGAGGAAGGCAAAAGCAGAAGATGAAAAATGGAACCATGGAACCAGGGCAAGACAAGAGTGAGCGGAATGGACACATTGGAACATGGGGCAGATGACCAAGAGAAAAACTGTGGGAAGTAGTGAGGAACAGGGACAGGGTGAGGGAGGATAGCTGGAGAGACAGGAGGGAGGGAAGAGTTATAACATGCAAAAGAAGCCTGGATACTGAACAGAGGTGGAGGTTTCATGTCTTTTGGATCTCTTTAGCCTTCTGATTCACCAGCTACTCCATTGGCATAAGGGGGAGTGCAGAGCTGAGCACAGGCAAACAGATTCTTGTGGAACTGGGGATGTGCCTGCAACATCAACATAATTCTGTATGGCACTTTTATTCAAGATGCAGAACAAAGTACAAGAAATAAAGATTTCTCTTTCTACATGGTATATTTGATAATAAGAAAATTGGAAAGCCCTTCTCTCATGAGCTGGGAAGTGCCAGAGTTGTGCTTAGTCCTGTGGTTTTTATTCAATCCTCTTGTCTTCCAGTACACAGTCACATGGTGTTTTTCAGTTGCAGATTACCTTGACAATGGTGCTTTACCTTCCAGAGTCTCTGTGGACTTCTTTTGCTGATGGCAAAGTCAGACTGAGAATAGATAACTCATGCCCACAGACTCCCGTAACAGTTCATCAGATGTTCAAGGAAAGCCTGGAAAAATATGGATCCCTTAATGCTTTGGCCAGCAAAAAGAATGGAAAGTGGGAGAAAGTAACTTTTTCAGAATATTATTGCCTCTCTAGAAAAGCGGCCAAGAGCTTCTTGAAGGTAGGTACAGGAAACAAAACCAATGCCTTTAATCCTTTTGTCTCCTTTAAAAACTCAAAAAACAAATTAATAAAAAAAACCCCAACCCCAAACCCCACAGTATATAAGAGATTTTTTGCATTACTTGAAGATCAGTAGTCATATTCTTTATTGAAATGATAATGATGAAAATGAGTTTTGGTCAGAGGTAACACTGCTGTCAGGGAACCTTGGCTGCAAGTGAGGAGCTGCTGTGTTGCACTGTGTCTCTGGGACATGGGTCCTTAAGATCAAAAAGGAAATAGGGGAAAACTACTATCATGAATTTGGTGAGATAAAGACAATCTTTAAAACGTTCTAAATATAGGATAATATTAGTACTCATTATGCTCTTGTTCATATTGAAATATTCTGGGTCTTGGACCTTTCTGGGTAGCAGAATTCAAGGAGACAGGAGAAGGTAGTGGAAAATTCACATCTTGTTAATTGCTGATAAATACCAGGTTTGCTATGGATACCAAAACATGCCTTCACATGCCTTATCAGTACTGTAATAATAAATCAAAAGTTTCTGTGATTTATATTTGTGTGTATGTTTCTCTCCAGTGGGCCTATATTATATAACCTTATGTATATTATTTTTAAGCTTGGTCTTGAACGATTCCATAGCGTAGCAATCCTTGGATTTAATTCTCCAGAATGGTTCATCTCAGCTGTTGGAGCTATTTTTGCTGGGTAAGATTTTTTGGAGATATTAATTTTTGAGGGGGATTTGGGGATTTCTGTTTTGCTAGGTCTGGGAATGTATCAAGTCAGTATTTTGTGTCATATCTTGGAAGTTGTGTTGCTTCTGATTAACACTTTCAGCAACCTGCTAGAGTCTTATATCCCAAATAGTTCAGACATGCTTAAGCTCATGGCAAACAGGATCCATTTATGATCCTGTTTCCCATGGGCTTAAGCATGACAGTCACACAGAAGCTGTTGTACAGGATCTTATCAATGGAAGATGTGGGAAACAGATGAGAATCAGTTTTATATTAATGATAATAATATAATATTAATGATATCTACAGTAAGATATACTCAAGCAGATGAAGTAACATATGAATATTAACTACCCTGATTTCTTCTGTCCTGATACCTGTTAATTTGGATTTTATTTCTTAAGCTGTTCTGTACCAATGAAATCCAAATTGGTATCTGTGCACAGCTTGAACAAAAAGAAGACATAAGTGGGGATTTTTTACCACTTCCTGAACTAATTCCTGTGTAACCTTAAGTGGGTTAAAACACTGAGTCCTAGCCTACAGCATCTTCTACTGAATAGTTTAGAGATTAGTTTTTGCAATGTGTATAAATCAAGATTCATGTATATCTGATTATGTGAAACAAACGTTAGAGCTGTCCTGCTGTTTGCTTCCACATCTTCATACCCCTTCAGGTTTCATCTGATCTTTGATTATTTATCTCTTTTGATACTACGTGCATGTATATATGTGTGTATGCATATAACTGTATGAGCTTATATATAGAATATTTTTGATGCAGAGGAATTGTCACAGGGATATATGCAACCAGTTCTCCAGAGGCCTGTCACTACATTGCCCATGACAGCAAGACTGATATCGTGGTTGTGGAAAATCAGAAACAGCTGGACAAGATAATGCAGGTAGAAGGTGGCTGAATGATTACTGAAAAGCCACAATTTTTCATTTCTTGATGCTGTATTGGTCCCAAATACCATGTACACACTCTGTATCATGAAATCTTTCTTTGTGGAGTGTATGTTGTTACTCAGAAATCTGGTATTGGAGCTCGTGGGTGGCTCTGACCCTCTGCAGTGTCTCTGGCTCCAGCAGAGAGCTCACTGGATCCTTCACTGCAGGCTTACCTGAAAAAACCCACATTTTGATTCCATGTTTTTACTGTCACCACCTGATTCTGTTTGGAAAAGTACAGTCCACTTGAATGGAAGAGATTATGCTGATGCAGGTTTGTAAAGGTCTGCCATTTAAATATTAAGGATGTCAGTGTTCAGCATTTTCTCTTTCCAAGGTATCATCTTTTCCTGCTTGTAATATCAACCATTAAGGCTCTTGAGTTTACTGCACTTTGGTAGCATCATGGTTAACATGAGACAGACGTTAGTGAGAAAGCAGGAGCCTCCTTAAGTGAATAGTCTCAATTTTGACAGAACTTTTGAGCAGCTGGGCCTGCCTTTCAGCAACAGTACCAGATGGAAGGACAAATCTGATGGCAGGGTGACTTGGGAGAGGAGCACAGGCAGCTCTTGGGAAGGGCTTGTCTCTGAGTCAGATGTTGAGGGAGGTCTGTGGACTCATAAAATTTGCACCAAATGGCACCGTTTGCTGAAGCAGGAGGGCCCTCCGTGATGGAGCTTTCTGCCAAGACCACGTACCTGCAAGAGAGAAAATAAGCAGTGGGTTTTTTTTTCAAATGTATTTAATATAAGTTGTTCATTAATTACTTTGTATTTTGTAGTTGTGTTTTGTATGCAATATGGAGGAAGAGAGATTTTTGTAAGTATTCTATAAAAACACACAGTCAGATAAGCCTTCTTGCAGTGTAATTGACACAATACCAGGCTATGTTGCTGTGAACATGGAGAGAAAAATCCAAATGGAACAACTTGAGGTGTTTGGTTCATACACATTGTGGAGAAAAAGAGAGCTCTGGCCAGCACTGCTTTAGCCAGCAGAGGGTTTTTTTGAAACATTTTTTCTGGAACCCAAGACTGAAATAATAACATCTCAATTGCTATCCTTCTAATAATATGTACATACTGGCTACCATCAAGCCACTGCTTTTATATTGGCAAAATTCAGTTCAAAATATGATTAATTGACTAATTCTCACAGAATTCAGTGAAATCAATGCTTCCTGTAGGCCATGCAAAGCACACAAGGAGCTGCTGAGAGCAGCAGCCACTGCTGTCTGCCTGTAAGCCTGCAGCTTTATATTTTTGTTTGTCCTTACAATGTGCATACAGCTTCCTTTGATTTTTCCCTTAAGGAAATAGAACTTTTTTTTAGCACTTGAACATCAGTTTTTCTGAGGGACTTTATTGGTAATCACAGGTCAGGGTCAGCTTCTAGCTTGACCTGCACTGTTCATTCATGTGCCCTTTTGTGCATTATGAGAAAGGATGCTGAGGAACCGCTTCTGGTGCATTTTTCATTTTTTAAACCTTTTGACTGAAACTAGATCTCCTGGAGCAGATTGTGTAGTCTGTGTAGACTATGTAGTTCCCTCCTCCTTCCCCCCACCTCTAGCTGAGCTAGTTGGTGATGAGTTTAGGGGAGAATATTTGGAGGTGGAGAAAAATGGGAGGTTTTTGTGCCTGTCCAGCTATTACAGTTTTGGGAGCATTAGAGTGGATAAAAGCCCAAACAAGATATGAATAATGAATAACTTTGTTTTAAAAAATGCAACAGATCTGGAATCGCTTGCCCCACTTGAAGGCTGTGGTGCTATATAAGGACTCCATTGCAGAGAGACATCCAAATTTGTACATGGTGAGTGAATACTAGAATGGAGATGAGGCATAACCAAATAATGCAGTTGCAATATTACCAGTTAATACATGGGGTATTATTTATTTGATACATTTCTACTGTAATTATCTACGATTTAGAATGCATTGCTGTGTTCCAGCAAACACATTCAAAAACTTTATCAGCTTTTTCTGTTTAATTTACCTTTGATACTTCCCATTTAAGAAAAGAGCTACCTTGCTTTACTGTCTGTCTTCTGTCTTCCTAATCTTTAACTTGACTGGGTTATTAAAACATCTGTAGGTTTTAGGTGGAATGTGTACTCTCAAATGGTTAAAAATAAAAGTTGCTCCCTGGTGCCTGTGAATTCGGTAATTTTTTTTTTTAAATCCAGTATTTTAGCTGGACTGCAGATCAGCTTTTTGGCTGAAAAACTTCAACTGTTGAAAAAATATAGTGAAGAGAAATATAATGTATTCAGTATATAAAAATATAATGAACAGTGAACAGCATAGAAATATTTCAAAATACTTGCAATTTTGATAATCTGATAAGAAAAAAAGTCTTCTGTGCTTTTGTTTTTATGTCTTGCATATAATTTAATAATAAACCGTTACTGTTCCAATACACTGGTATAGAGCATGTCTTGCATCTTGTACAATAAAAGTCTTAATGCAAAGATGATCTTACTATTTAAAAATATTAAGTGCTAGCATTTAATTCTTGAACAACTTGCACTTACTGAAATCTAAATGTGTGGGAATTGTTGTATTTTTTAAACACTGTTTTAGTGTTCAGGTGTCATGTTGGACATTTTCTCAGAGGAGCAGGGTGGCTGTGAGTGTCTGACAGGTGCCATAGTTTATGTCATCTAAAGGAAAAATTAGAGATCAGATCACTAAAGGCAGAAATGATTGTTGCTGAGGTGTGATGCAGAGCAAACCACCAGCCCACGTGGTGTTTGATCAAAGAGATTTGCGCCATGTGACGAGCGGCGGCAGGGGCAGAGCTGGCTGAGCAGTGCCTGCTTCCAGAAGGCAAATACAGAGTCAGGAGTGTGGTGTGACTGTTTCTGTACCTTCCACACTTGCTGGAATGCCAACAGCATCTGTTGCAGGTGCTGTTCAGTAAACAAAGCCTGGGCAACAGATTCTCAGTGATCAATGCATTCCACTGTTGAGAATACAGTAAGGTCAGGAAAGCAGGAAAAACTGCTTATTTACATGCAAACAATTACATCCTTCACACCACCAGGCTTTCCAGGAGCTTGTGAAATGGATGCAGCCACATTCTGTGGGAAGCAATAGAATGTGAAAAATCCCTGACTTCCTACAGAGCTGCGCAGTGCCTCTCTTTTCAGAGATGTGGTTTGTTGAAAGAAAGTATAAAACTGATGAATAATCTTTAGGACAGCCTTGCCACCCAGGAAAAGGAGATGAAGGTGCTACAGAAGCTGACTATTGTAATCTTAGTAGCCCAGTGGTGATGCCAGAGGTCTGAAAGAAGAAAGGAACTACCTTCAAGCAGAGGCTCTCCTTTTTTTACCTCTGTTTTTCTCATCATCTCCATTACTGCTTTGTGGTTCTAGACATAGCTCCAAGAAATCACTGAAAAATGAAGGTGCTGCACCTTGCATTTAAATAACACACTTCTGCAGCACAATATGAATCACATGATTGCAATAGGAAACTGACTGTTTGGTTACGAATTTTGTTTAAAAATTCTGTGATACTCTAGTTTCCAATTAGCATTGCAAGCAATGTTACACTTAACAGCACTTTGGCGGTGTGCAACAGAAGTATCAGGGAACAACCCATATAATACAGAGGAGCAGGTTCAGGATTCTTCCAGGGCAATTTGTGTGGCACAAAAGTCCAGTGTTGTAAAAGTTTTATCTCACTCTAGAATGAGCCAAATTTGAATGGAAGTTGTGACCAGCATCATATGCTGTTTCCTATAAAAGAGCACATAATTTGGGCAAACATTCACACATCTCGAGAATGATGCTTTTGCGAAGAAGCTTTCATTTAATTGTTTTATAGTTATATTTATATAGTGTACAATGAATTATAGATAAGCTGTCACAAGTGTAGTCTTAAAAAGGATGCATCCAGATTCCTTTAAATAATACTCAAAATCATTCTTACAGTGTGAGAACATAACAGAGTTTTAGCCTCAGTGGCTTATCCACAGTATCTGTGTTGGAGGAGGAACAGTATTACTATTCCTTCTTAGACATCGAAGACTCATGACAGCACAATTGTAGATAGTCTGTTTGCAATTCACACATTAAGCTCTAAGATAGGCTCACCATATTTCTTCCATAGCCAAGGTCTGGGGAAACTTGCCTTGAACACGTGTTCAGAACAAGGCACTGAAATGTTCTAACATTTTTGAGACAGGAAAGATGCAGTACTGTGTCAATTTGCAGGAAGCCATTTGGTATCCTGTATTTTCTGTTCCATGTTCTAGATGGAAGAATTTCTGGAGCTGGGAGGTGACATCTCTGACAGTACTTTGGATGACATTATTAACTCCCAAAAGCCAAATCAGTGCTGTGTTCTGATATACACCTCCGGAACAACTGGGAAGCCAAAAGGAGTCATGTTGAGTCATGACAACGTAGGTACTTTTAGGCTCTTCCTGTAGCAGAGAAACAGCAAAGTATGGAGATTCCTGTGGTTTGAAATGGCTGGTACATCCTAGAGCCCTGAAATGCTTTTGCTTTTACAGCGTGGATAGTGTACTGCAAAACAATGTCCAAAGTGCAGTCATCTGTTTCTGGTAAAGTACAAGCAAGGTAAAGAATGAAACTCCATTCAAACAGCACTTCACAAAGTTGAACAGTTCTTTATGAATATGAAATTTTTATTCACTGTATTTCTGGTGAGATCTAATGCATGAATTCCTAAATATAATTCACAGATTGCCATGAAGTCTCTCAAGTGATGTCATAGGTCGCTGTGACATGAACAAATCATATACGTTGGCCAGCTACTATCAAAACAGCCTAATGGACTGCTTTTGAAGATTTTATTAAAATTGGGGGTGGATGTGTGGATTTTTTACTTTGGTGCTTTTTGTTCCTGGACTTGTGTGCAGGTATCTATGTCTGTCACTGGAGGGTAATACAGCTCCAGTGCTCAGTGCTGGTGCTGACAGTAGCCCTACCTGCATTGTTGCAAACAGAAAATTTCAAGTTATAGACAAAAGCAAAGTTGTTTGCTGAAAGGACTTTCCACAGAGGTTTGCTTGGAAAGATACATGGTGGCTGAGCAGGAGTGGAAGGTGGTAGGGAGCCTTTCTGGATACACAGAGAATCTGTGAAAAGGGATGGTCTAAGTTGAGGCCTCACCCCTTAAAATAAAGCAGAAGTTATTGCAGACTTGCACAATATGAAAACAGCAATTCACTCAAATGCAGGGAGTTTGTGTAGTAGTACCTGGAAGCAGAACAGAATGAACTTGGGAGACGAAAAGGCTGATTTGATGTTGCAAATCTATGCTCTTCTATCTCAAAGGAGTCTGGTATCATTTCCATGCCAGCTGCCAAACTATTCTTGGCTGCTGATCACAAACAGGCTATTTTTATGTTGACAAACAGTGGAAAACATGCCATGCCTGTAGCTCTGCTGCTGCCTTCTTTAGTCAAAGATGTTTGCCACTGTTCATGTGCAAAACCAGTGCTGAATCAGTCCTGCATGACCCTCACAGATCTCCTGTGAGTGTGCCTGTGTGCTGTGAAGATTAGAATAAAAGCAATGAATACAAACACATCTTAAAGACATCCTGTTCTTCCTACTGTGTGAGTCTCCCATAGCTGCTTGTCCAATGCTGCCACCTAAACTTGGATTGCCTGGCCTGGCAGCATGCTGCTCCTTAAAACCTCTCTTGAGAATCTCTATTTCCTTAGGCCAAGCCTACACTTGTACCTTCTAATTTATTATAAAGGAGCTGGCAGGAATGTGCTGTGATAACAGGAATACGTGTGATTTATGTCTGTGCTCTGCCATCTTGAATACTCTCATTCCTGTATCCTGCACTACCCAGTTTAAATTATAGACTCCTTTGAGAAAGAGCTTTCTTTTTGTTGCTTGGGGTTTTCTGGTTTGCTTGGGGTTTTTTAGGGGGGATGTTGTTTGTTTTGGTTTCTATTTTTGTGCACATATATATTCTCCACTGTCTTTCACACCATCACATATATATATATATGTGTCTTCCATATGCTATGTTCTGATGATTAAGATGTGCATATTTAGCATCCTTGAACTGCATCTTCTGAGATAGAGTGCAAAATGGGAAGAAGGAGGGGGAAACATCATCCATGTTCACTAAGAAGTCAAGCAACACAACTTCAAAACTATTCGTCTATGTGCTGCCTCTCATGAGGCGGGGCGGGTGTGTATGTGTCACTTGGGAACCACTGCAGTGAATATCCCAGAGGCTTCCAGAGGGGCAGCTGCTATCCAGCTGCTATCTTCCTCCTGAGTGCTTAGCCAGGGTATGATCAATACCAGGCAATGAGCTTGTGGCTGATTCTAAATTGTCCTTTAAGCTCACTGATCACTGAGTATTTATTGTTCCTTTTCTAACTTGCAGATACAGCACTGGTGGAAGGTGCCAGTTTAATAGAAAGCCTGCAGAGCTGGACAGTTGAAAGGAAGGGACAGATCAATTTGTTTCTCGTCCATCCAGCCCATGGCTGCCTGGCTCAGTATGTCACTAGGGCGTGGGGAGCTGCTTGTGTTCACAGCCCAGTCAGGCAACACAAATACTGTATTTACTTATGTTATCTGCTCTTCTGTATTGCTGCAAAGGTCATCTGGATTTTGGCAGAGTGTCCCCAGGGAACTTACAGTCTGGTGTGTGGTCAATATTGCAATGTCTTTCTGTGAGCACCGATTTTTCACAGTTTCATTAGCATAGCAAGAGGATCCTTAGTTTGTGTTTAGAGGAAGAAGGGGAAAAACCCAAACCAAAATCCCCACCATACCTAATGTGTTTTGTTATTTATTTAAACAGATAACTTGGACATCAGCCCATTGCAGCAGAGCAGGTGGTATGCAACCTGCAGAGGTCCAACAGGAGTCTATAGTCAGTTATCTCCCACTCAGCCACATAGCTGCACAGATTTATGACCTGTGGACTGGAATCAAATGGGGAGAGCAAGTTTACTTTGCTGAGCCAGATGCTCTAAAGGTACATTGTCTTGCATTACATGTAATTAAGATTGTACCTCTTTCTCTTAGAAAACATCCCAAGGAGAGAATATGATATTTGAAAAGTTGTAGAGGATGAAGATTGAAAGTCCATTATTGTAAGAGTTACGGAAAAATAAAGCTCATTGTATTTGTGATGCAGTGCTCTAGAATCTAATTAAAATATATAATTCATATCCATAAGGTTCTTTTAAGGCCAAAGAAGTATAAGCAGTTTTTGGAGAAAAGGGAGACAGGAAGAACCAACCATGTGTGTTTTTTATCCTTGTGTACATACCTCCCCCAATGTGTCAGACCTGACACATATTAGTGCATA
The DNA here is from genome assembly GCA_013397155.1 of Irena cyanogastra. NCBI lineage: Eukaryota > Metazoa > Chordata > Aves > Passeriformes > Irenidae > Irena > Irena cyanogastra. Next base: position 105,377 of record VWZV01003992.1, read on the forward strand.
TGGGTGACTGAAGTGGGCTCAGCAGCCCTTCTTTGTCCTACATATTTAGTAATATTCTACAGAACTAAACATTCAAACCAAACCTCTTTATCTCTGCTATGCCTTCTGTTGAAATTATTTCATTATTATAACAGGGCAGCTTGATCAACACGCTAAAAGAAGTGCAGCCAACATCTCACATGGGAGTTCCCCGAGTATGGGAGAAAATAATGGAGAAGTTAAAGGATGCTTCTGCTCAGTCAGGATTTATGAAGAAGAAGATGCTTTCCTGGGCTATGTCACTTAGCTTAGAGAGGAACCTGAATGGCTCAAACAGGTATGTAGTACAATGAGTGAGATTTCCAGCAACCTGAAAGTAGCAATTTGCTTGTAATAAACCATGAAGCCTCAGTGACACTCTTTGTATAAGTGGGTAAAATTTGTCTTGGCAACACAGCAAATATAGTGCGAGGGGGAGGATATAGTTATCAGTTATTATTGATAACAATTATTTCACATTGAAGTGTGAAAATGCTTATGCAGAGTGGTATTCCAAAAGATCATTCCGTGATATTCCTTTGCTCGTCTCACCATTCAGCTTCTCAGATAGATCTTGCAAATTTCAGATTTCAATGGCATAGGTTCTCAGAGACATATTTAACTGATAAAAAAAATCAGGAATACAAGAGCTGTGTTGTATACAATATGTTTTTATAGATTCTTTATGTATTTGTTGAATTCAGATACCTCAAGATTTGGAGGTAGGAAAGCTCTAAAGGTAAGAGAAACAAAAGATAATGAATAAATAAAAGAAGGAGGATGCATGTGTCACCTTGCTTATATTCTAACTTCCGTCAACACCCAAAACCAAATGACAAATAGATGTCCAAACAAAATCTGTGCCTGATTTTGTTTTGAAAACTTCCTAGGTTGCTGTGACTTACTTGTGTATTTTGTACTCAGCAGTGATCTAAAGCAGCTCTGGACAAGATTAGCAGACTACTTGGTGCTTGCAAAAATCCGCGGTGCACTGGGGCTTTCTTCCTGTCAGAAGCACTTTTCTGGTGCTGCTCCACTCAATACAGAAACACTGTATTTCTTCTTGGGCCTGAACATCATCCTGTATGAGGCCTATGGGATGAGTGAGACCACAGGCCCACATTGCCTGTCTGGGCCTTACATTTACAGGCAGCATAGGTAATTTTGCTTTTATTACTATTTTTAAAATATGATCTGTTTCATTTTTTTCTATGAAAAGAGTATTTACTAAGGTCAGCAAAGATACTACTGCTTAATTTATTTTCCCTGAGTGCATTGCCACTCTGTTGTGACTTTGGGAGTCAGAGTAATTTCCAGGTCAGAATTTGAATACGTTGACTCCATAGAACACTGTGCCAGGAGCACTGAAACTGAGTTGCAGCGTTAGGCAGCATTATAGCCAAACACAGTGACTGCATCTGACATATACCCTAGCCCTGGCCCAGGGGAGGAATGCAAGACTTCAAAACCAAAAATGGTTTTATGCCTGAAGATACGGGGTGGGGGTGGGGGGGAAGCAGCAAGCATAGGCCAAGACAAACTGTCAGAAAGTGCTCAGACACCCTGACAAATCTGCCCTAGTGAAGGAGTATTCCATGGCTGTTGGACAGTTACAGCATGGTGATATTTGCAGTCACAGATACTTTGACAGTTTCAGGGATTTGGCATGTTGGCCAGCTTATCAGTATTATGTTTGATGTTTCTGTGATCCTTGTGGGGTTTTTCTGCTCTTCTCTGGTAGCTGTGGTAAACCAGCACCTGGATGCAGAGTGAAACTGGTGGACAAAGATACAGAAGGCAATGGAGAAATCTGTTTCTGGGGAAGGACTGTTTTCATGGGTTATTTAAATATGGAAGACAGAACAAAAGACGCCTTTGATGAGGAGGGGTGGCTGCATTCTGGAGATTTAGGAAAGCTAGACAAGGATGGCTTTCTCTATGTCACTGGAAGAATTAAAGGTAATAGGCAAAATCTTGCTCTCTGTTTGTGGTAAATGTTCAGCACTATTCAATAATCTCTCAGATGTAGTCCATCCAATGAAGTGTCTTTCTTCTAATGCCAGCAGCATTGCCCTAACAGGAAGGTAAAATAAACTTTCCTATGAGAAAACCACAGTGTTCTCTGTGTTCAGGAAAGGTTTCCCTCTTGTCTGTAGTAGGTGGAGATGATTCAGTTCCTACAACGAGGCTTTTCATCTCCCACACTTTTACTCAGGATTAGTTACAGTTAGCAATATAAACCACTAACACAGGTTTGATGTATCTTGTTTGATTTGAATGATATCACTAAGCTGTCCAGTCTCCCTTTCAATCTTGCCAGTATCGTAATTACCAATGTCTGAATCATGCCAGTGTCTTGCACATTAGAATTTTTAGGTAGGAAGGAGAGGCACCCTGTGTTACGCAGAAATTGTTGCTGTAGGTCAGAGGTCAGTTCCTCTGGTGCCTTAGGTGAAGTGCTTGCAGAGGCCAGAGCTGAAGCTCGAGAGCAGAAGGGAAAGCTACAGCTGAAGCAATGCACTTAGGTGTTATTACAGGACACTGGCTGAAGGCTCATGAGACTGAGACTGGTCACTTGCTGACTTGGAGGCTTTCTTCACGCTATGTATTCAGACAGTGGGATTGGTCACAGGCAAGATGTAACTGAGGAAGATTTAGGAATTGAGTAAGTATCTTCTTAGAACATAAGATGAATCACTAGGGAGATAACAAAGATGAGTGAATCTGCTAGGAATCAGGACTGAAGTTGGTACTATTAATAGCCTGCACCAAATGCAGCTGTCTTGATTTTAACTTGTTTTCTTGTCTGATTAATTTTTCTTTAGCACAGCAGTAATAAACCTTTGTCTCAATTCATAACATTTGTGTTTCTCTTATATCTGTCTTGATTGATGAACTAATAGTAGTTACTCTAAATTACACGATAGGTAGACAATCCAGGATAAAATAACCATATGTCCAGTTTCATTGAAGTTTTATATTCAAGTCCAAATAAGGACAATGAAAAACTAAGGGCCAGAGAGGGTGGTAGAGGATCTGAGACAAAGACAGGATTACTACAAAAGGAGGATGGAATGAAAGGAAAAGTTAGACCTAGAAAAGTACGTGTTATTTGTTGAAGCATGTTCTGAACTACTGCAAAGACAATTATTTGAGGACAATGAGAAGTCACCAATATAACAAAAGCAAAGAATTGAAATTTACTTAGAGAATACTCAAGTTTGTAATAATTTCATTGAATATATGTATTACACTTGAGAAAAAATGTTGCTTTTATCAAGCCTTCCTTCAGTAGTAACTTATTTTTGTCTGACCCCTCTTGGTGGATTTAAGAATTGGTTTTAATCATGATAACAATGAACTTGCTTTTTGGTGAGATAGCAACAATAGAGTAGAGGGTGAATCCTGTGCTAATTTGGAAGAGATGATCTCTGAAAGAAAAATTCCAGTTATGTAACAGCCCCTGAGAATAAGCTTTTACTGGATTATGTAAAAAATATCTGGAACAAATATACTGAGGGAGATCTGAGAACTTGAGCACATGTTTGAAAAATAGTAGCATTTTTGTTTTGGAGATAATTAATAGGATTTGTGGTATTTGGAAAATATTATCTTGGAAAAAAAAAATCTTGTTTTTTATGTCAGAATAAGAAGAGCAGGTTGAGCCAGACATTAACCTAATCTCTGAAATTTATTTGAATTCAACTAATAGCCTTTTTTTTTTGCCTAGATTTGATTATTACAGCTGGAGGTGAAAACGTGCCTCCAATTCCAATCGAAGATGCTGTTAAAAAAGAACTCCCAATTGTTAGTAATGCTATGGTGATTGGAGATAAGAAGAAGTTTTTGTCAATGTTCCTGACCCTAAAGGTAAACCAGTTTTAATATTGCCTTCACTGAAGTTATACACCTGCACCTAACAAAAGAATAGTAATTTTGAACCATTTGTAAAAAGACCTAAAATTAGATAGGAAGATGTTAGCAGGGGGAAAAAACATGTAGCAACTACAGACAAACCCTGCTGGGTCTAAACTTAGGGTTACCTTATCTGCTAAACATCCATGTATTTACTGCTGTTTCTCCTACATGTAAAATAAGAGCTATTTTCTATTTAAATGCAAATTTTTCTATAAGAAATGTTGGAAGATTGAGAAGTCTCTGTAACAGAACACAACAATAGCTTTTATGCTTACAGGTGAGCAAAACCAACAAATGTTTCTGTTATGGGCAAACCCGGAAACTTTCCAACAGAAACATTTCTCTACAATTTTTTTAATAACACAAGAATGATGACCGTTGAACAAAATAATTAATAGCCTTGCTGTGGTATAAGCTTCAATTGAGAAATCACTGTTCTCCTAAGACATTTGCACTTCAGTTCTGTGGACATACCTAGTGAATGCCACTTAGGTGTTTTCAAGTTGTTTATCTCTATGACTGATACTCCCTATCTTCAGGTACAGTAGAAATACTAATTTAAGAAGTCTAGGAACACTTCTATCTCAAGCTGTTTACATTACACCATAATAATTCCGTTGAATGATGAGCTAAATGTTTCCCTGTAACAATGGAGTCATTTGGAAAATATGGCAGAAATTCAAGGTCAGAGATGGAATCTATGGCCTAATTAATTCACATATTTTAAGTCTGTTCATGACATCTGCATATAAGCTGAAAGTATTTTCATTGGGTAGCCAAGTGGAAAGAAAAACCCTTTATGATCTGTAGGTGTTTCTGCTTTTTAAGGCTTACAGAATGTTTGTGTGTTTATCCTGAGCCTTCTTCCCAAGGAGGAGGGCCTGGTCAGAGAACCTGTTATTGCCTTTTAAGAGTGAATGTTTAATGATTCACTTCACTTTGTTATTTTAGAGTGTGCTGGACCCAGATACATCTGATCCTACTGACATTCTCACAGAGCAAGCCAGAGACTTCTGCCAGAGGAGTGGTAGTAAAGCCACCAAAGTGTCCGAGATTGTAGCTATGAGAGACCAGGCAACCTACAGGGCCATCCAGGAGGGAATCGACAGAGTCAACAGCACTGCTACCAACAGAGTTCATTGCATTCAGAAATGGATCATCTTGCCAAGAGATTTTTCCATTTCTGGGGGAGAACTAGGTNTTCTTGGGTTTCAGACCTAGAGAGAAACTGTTTTGTCTGAATAAAGTGGGAGAACAGTATCTGACAGGCTATNTATAAGAAATGTTGGAAGATTGAGAAGTCTCTGTAACAGAACACAACAATAGCTTTTATGCTTACAGGTGAGCAAAACCAACAAATGTTTCTGTTATGGGCAAACCCGGAGACTTTCCAACAGAAACATTTCTCTACAATTTTTTTAATAACACAAGAATGATGACCGTTGAACAAAATAATTAATAGCCTTGCTGTGGTATAAGCTTCAATTGAGAAATCACTGTTCTCCTAAGACATTTGCACTTCAGTTCTGTGGACATACCTAGTGAATGCCACTTAGGTGTTTTCAAGTTGTTTATCTCTATGACTGATACTCCCTATCTTCAGGTACAGTAGAAATACTAATTTAAGAAGTCTAGGAACACTTCTATCTCAAGCTGTTTACATTACACCATAATAATTCCGTTGAATGATGAGCTAAATGTTTCCCTGTAACAATGGAGTCATTTGGAAAATATGGCAGAAATTCAAGGTCAGAGATGGAATCTATGGCCTAATTAATTCACATATTTTAAGTCTGTTCATGACATCTGCATATAAGCTGAAAGTATTTTCATTGGGTAGCCAAGTGGAAAGAAAAACCCTTTATGATCTGTAGGTGTTTCTGCTTTTTAAGGCTTACAGAATGTTTGTGTGTTTATCCTGAGCCTTCTTCCCAAGGAGGAGGGCCTGGTCAGAGAACCTGTTATTGCCTTTTAAGAGTGAATGTTTAATGATTCACTTCACTTTGTTATTTTAGAGTGTGCTGGACCCAGATACATCTGATCCTACTGACATTCTCACAGAGCAAGCCAGAGACTTCTGCCAGAGGAGTGGTAGTAAAGCCACCAAAGTGTCCGAGATTGTAGCTATGAGAGACCAGGCAACCTACAGGGCCATCCAGGAGGGAATCGACAGAGTCAACAGCACTGCTACCAACAGAGTTCATTGCATTCAGAAATGGATCATCTTGCCAAGAGATTTTTCCATTTCTGGGGGAGAACTAGGTAAGACTTACTGATTTATCTTGAGGTACGCCAAATTTAGAGGTTGCTCATCTAAGAATATTCAGTATAGGAGGAAAAATGGTTATACGCTATGTGGTAAGGATACAAAAATTGGAGTTTTTCTTGTGCATGTATTTATGAATCTGTGCTCATTTGCAAGTAGAGCTCTTAAATTTCAGATTGCTTTGGGTAATTAAGCAATTTTGGTTAATTCCTTGTGCATTAAAGTATTAACTTGCAGTAATAATACTGAAAGTGGTGCCTGGAATGGCTACCTAGAAGAGAGGGTAGACAGAGTTAAAAGAGAAAGGGTATGTTTTTATTGAAATGCCTTCACAAGGTACACCTTGAGTAGTGCAGGAGTCTCACAGAGACTACACCCAAGATGGATGACCATCATACGTTTTTTGGACAGATACAAGTTTGGTCTGTTTGCATATCACAGGTTAATGTCCAATTACAGCTTCAGGTAGTGGAGTCTCATTCTCCTAGTTTGCCATCCCCCC
>VWZV01003992.1:112120-182786 GCA_013397155.1 Irena cyanogastra
CTGTAGTTAACATTTTTCGGGGCTTGTGAAAATAAGGTGACCTTGGGTTCTTGGGTTTCAGACCTAGAGAGAAACTGTTTTGTCTGAATAAAGTGGGAGAACAGTATCTGACAGGCTATGGAGTTTGAGAGTTATACACTAAAGCAGTACTGATCTGGAAAAGATAAAAGCTAAAACTTAAGGTGTCAAAAGTTTCTCTTTAAAAGAAAACAAACAAAACCAGCATATAGTGAAAGCCTGATAATGGAGCCCAAAGCACATTACCAGAGTCTTTGAATAAACTGGGAATTGTTTAAAAGCTTCCAAAACATATTTTTCTGAAAATAATAGTAACCAGTTACCACCCTCTTATCTGCAGCTCCCTTTGAAGACCTCATGTTTATGTGGAAGCAACCTCACATATCACACTTGCTTCTCACTTTTAGCATTTACCTGTGCTTAGAGGGGGGCATATTCTTCCCAACAGGCTCTTCAATAAAAAACTCGGGCACCAAAGCTCAAACTGAGTAGGAATTTTTGTTCCTATTTCTGGAATTGATTCTCCCTCTTTTAAGGTCCCACAATGAAGCTGAAGCGGCTTGCTGTGCTCGAGAAATACCGAAATGAAGTAGACTCCTTCTATAAGGAATAAAGTGTTTCCTCCAAGCATTAAGAAAGCTCTGTGAGCAAAAGGAAGTATTTTTTCATCAAAAGCATTAACAAAGATTTATGCTTTGAGTTTGTAGTCTGTTGAACCAAACCACTAGAAAGCTGCTGTAAATTTAGTTGTTCCTGATACTCACCTGATCATTTGTCCTCTTTTTACAGAAGCATCTACAGTGTGTCCATTCTCTAATACTACTTTTACTTTATGACCTTAATGACTGTAACATCCTTCTGTGTTGTATAAAGCAGATACAACTAATTCCTCTAGATTGAAACACAACAAGCTTTTTATACAGTCTTCCATTTTTCTTTTTTTTTCTTTTGTTCTACAGGATGTTTCCTGTAGCTCATGATGTATTTTGCTAGGTAGCAGTACTGCTTAATGAAGCTGTCATACCACTCCAGTGATAATTATTAAAAAAAAAAAAAAAAAAGGGCTGGGATTTTTTCCCTTCCCAGAGAACACCTTGTTCACTAACACATTTCAGAACTTGAAGACACTCTGGTTTCTGTAATGCCTAGAATTCAGACTTCTGTGAACACAGCAGTTCACTTCTTAAGTCCATGTTGGAATAAGCATTACTATTTCTCATAAACTAATAATCAGAAAAAGTAGGGGAGTAGCTCCCTAAGACTGAAAGACACGAAGGAGTAACTACAGGAGCTCTCACATTAAAATGCTATTACAGAAACTTCTTTAAAATTGTTTACAGTGCTTTTCTTTGAGCAATGTTTGTCAGTGTGTATCTGCATGTTTCAGAATTCATATTGCACTAATTCTGACAACTGTGGGGTGCATTTCTTCTTACCCATATGCACAATAAATCATATCATGAGAAGGAAATGCTTGGCACAAAGTTGTCTAAAGGGTGTGCTGTAAGTGATCTCTGGCAGACAGCTCTAGTAGCTCACACGGCAGGCAGGCCACAGCCTGCTGTTGAGACAAAAAAATGATGCAGAACGGGATAAGATTTTCACAGAAGTTCCATATACCAATCTCACACATCTTACTGACCTAAGATTTGTTGCAAGTACCAATAATCAGCTCAATACATAAGACAAAGCAGCAGCCTAGGATTATAAAAACAAAATGAGCAATAGGATTTTGAAAAGTTTATTCTTCCCCATTTTGTGCGCAATGGTAATTCAAAATTTCTTTAACAACATTAATCTGAAGGAAACAAGGAAGCAGCAGCTGGGAAAACACAGAAAGAAATGTTGCCCTGTTCATGAAAAGCAGAGTGTGGGAGGAATAAAGCTCCTCCAGCATGTTGTTAGACTCTATAAAAAAGCTGGGATGCTTACTTTAGAGAGTGAAACGCAAAGTTGTTACTCCAAAGTTGTTTTACTTCTGAAACAACCAGCCCAAAACAGTCATAATAGATATTACTCCACCTAGTTACTTTCTATGAATAGAATGAAGCTGTAAGAAGCCTGCTTCTGGCAGAAGGGATAATCCTGTGCTATACTAACAAGTTTGAAAATACATATTTTCTTGTCATGTGCAGGAATGGAAGCAATACCTTGATAACTACAGATGAGAACAACTCGAGTGACAATCTGCATCTCATGGGGAGGGGAGGGCAACAAATTGCTTTTGTAAGCTTAGTAAGCAAGGAAAAAATAGATTCAGATGCCCTTGAGTAGAGATGAAAGGTATTTCTGGAACATAGACACCAGAGCCAAACCACTGATCTGTCTTAATCCATTTAGGACTTGTCTCTTACATTCAGAGTTTCTAGAATAAAATTACTAGTCAATACAGGAAGACACACTGAACGGACTATGCAGAAACTACAACACAAAAAGCATTCTAGCTGAAGTAATGAAATATTTAGTGTAAATTTGCAAAGTTAATACTTTCCCCTCACGATATATGGTGGAAGAAATTTTGTATAGTTTGCCCTCATTAGAACTCTGTTGTAAAGTGTGTTTCAGAGAGGAAAACTTGTAATAATTATTTTGGTATACAGTTTTGAAAAATAACTTTATTTCAGCATTAATTTTCACCCCTTGCTAATGGTTGTAGGTTTTTTTAAAATACAGAAATAGATTAAATCTCTAGAATTTTGTATTTCTTAATTGATGTCTTTTGTGGGCAGGGCTGTATTTCATAAATCACCAGAGTATTAAAGTGGTTTTCTCATTGCTTCTAACACAAAATTGCTATTTTAAGTTATTTTATACCCATTTCTGTGCATGAAGATCATCTTGTGCTGCTCCTAGGCTGAAAACCTATCTTTTTAATTTCAACAAGATCAATAAAGTAGGTTTTAAACCTTAAAGTGCATTTATATTTCACTAATTCTGTTACTGGTTCGTTTGCATAATTTTTCTATGGAAAGTAAAACCATCTAATTGAAATGGAAAATATTAGACAGTTACAGTGCCAATAAAAGAATTCACTTACATAAAAATGTTCACCAGATAGAAAAAAATAAATAAAACAGAGCACTTGGAAAAGTCCACCGAAAGCAGGCACAAGCATAATTTGTAGCCATTTGGACTAGATTTATTAATGGAGAGGCCTCAGCTAAAAAGTTTGCTCTCAAGAGATAAGCAAACTCTACGCATGTGGATATCAGGTTACATATATTGTACTCTGTGACATGTCCTTCCAGAGTCCTCAGCAGGAGGAGGAGGAGTTTAGTCTTTGTCCCGTACTCGGCGGCAGATCTCCTCTGTGAATTCTGAACACTTGGAATTGCCTCCCAAGTCTTTTGTCAAGACCTGAAAGAAAGAAAGAAAGAAAGAAAGAAAGAAAGAAAGAAAGAAAGAAAGAAAGAAAGAAAAAGAAAGATAAAGAAAGAAAGAAAGAAAAGAAAAGAAAAAATGTTACTGAAATGTATTATGGGGCCAGTCTTGTCTCTGAACAGTTCTGGATGTTCTCATTATATGTTGTCTATGGATAGTAAATAAGGTGAGCAGGAATACATCAAGTTTGAGTTCTGCATCCCACAGAGACTTCATCAGTAAGGACTATGCAGGGAGAGAAAACCTGAGTATACATGAAGTACTTATAATGTTATCAGATTTGAATGTGTTTTTAACATGATTTTATCCTAACTACAGGAATAAAATGTGTGTGGTCAAAGCTCTACAAAGTCCTTTAATGGTGTAATTAATGGTTAAGTATTTACATCTTCAATAAGAAGTTTGTCCTTTGGAAGTAGAATTCATATATGAAGGCTCAGCACAAGGACAACTAATTGAGAGTAATTCAGAAAGACTGGGACTTTTTTTTAACGAAACCCATGCAGAGCAACCACACATAATTCTTAATGCTGCAGGTTAACAATTCTCAAAGTTTGCTTCATTTATTTAAGAGAGAGGAAATGCAGAGTTAATAATCTCTTTCACCAAGTACAACTCCTGTCTGGCATCATGAAGACAGTAAAATAAAAATAAAGAAGTGGGCAACATTGCTTTTCAACCTAGCTAGATTAAAGCACTCTAGGAAATAATTAAAATTATTAGATCCCCCCCCAACATATCTTAATTCACTTGTTGAGGGGAAGGGAGGAATAACAAGCAAGAGAAGTGCATTATGGGTTTTTTCAATTAAAAAGATTCTCTCCATTGTGAGCATATAATCATAACATTTTAAGTAGCCCTGTCACGAAACTTGCACTGTTACCTTCCATGGAATTACTGACCTGTAAATGGAGGATATGATTTCCAGAGCAATAAATGGTAACTTTACAAGAGCACCTCTTTATTCAGTTGTAAGTTTAGATTTTTTTTTTAACTGGTTCCTACATACAGCAAGAGAGCTGCAAACTTACAAAATGATGACAACTTTTGGTTTTAGCATTCTTGTTATTTTTAATTAAAAAGCAGCTAAAATAAATGAACCAGCATGACTAGCTGCTAATCCTCTTTAACTGTGTCCTGGGTTGGCTATATGATGCCTTTATCCCCAATCGTCTGCTGTGTTTAGGCTGGATAATAAGTGTTGCACCTTTAAGATTTGTTCAGAGAGCGACAGGGGGAGAGAAGTGCAGAGTTTGTTATNGCAATCTTCAAAATATTTCTAACTGTGTTTTCAAGAAATGGACTCAATATAGAGGAGTGAATCAATAATGGTAAGACTACAAGCTTGTCAGGTTTCAGAGCATAAGCCCCCTCTCCCCCAGTATCTCATTTGAGTCATGAATCTGAAGACACTCACTTCCAAAGAGGAACATATATAATCCTCAGAGAAAAAAGTTAATACTGGATAAAAAGTGTTCTTTTGTAGTCAAAAATGAGTGAAAACAGTAAGAATGAAAAAAGAAAATAATTGAGCTGAACAAACAGAAACAGAAGTATCACAGTCAGGACTGAAACAAAGTGGATGATGAAGCCTGTGAAAGGGAAATGAGTGTCCTTCACTTCAGGATCCAGATTTCAACATATATGCTTTGTAGGTTTCATAAACTTTATAAGTGAAATGCTAGAAGTTACTTAAAACTGTGATTCCCTTATTGAAAAACAGCCATCCAGTTCACTATTCTGGAGCTCATAAAGCTGTGGAAATCTAAGATGAGCATTGCTGAGAAAAAAGGAATGCTACAGCCTGTCCCCTTATTACTGTGCAGGGCAGATTCAATATCACCAAAAATAACATAATTACTGTCAGAGAAGGGCAGTGGCACTGCTCATGCAACAGGCCAGCTCAGCAGGCCATCCCCCACTCCGGTGTGAATCTTCCAAGTTAATTCTTGCTTTGATACAATATGATTTTAATTCATTGCATTTATTTGCACGCCCTCAATGTTACCTTTCCATCTTTAATTGTATCGAAGCAAGCTGACTCAATCTTTGTGGCATGTTTGTGCATTCCCATGTGGCGCAGCATCATCACAGCACTCAGAAGAAGGGCAGTTGGATTTGCCATGTCTTTTCCTGCAATGTCTGGTGCTGTTCCATGAACCTAGAAATGAGAGTAAACCTATCTGTTATGTCATATGGGCTGATTAAAATGTCCTAGTCAGTTGTGCAAGCAACCTGAGCCATAGGTCTTCATGTTAAAACAGGATTTACTTTGCTGTGATACAGCCAGGGGAAAGGAGATACCACAGACCAAAATAATTCAGTTCAAAGACATCAGAAAGGGAAAAGTAATCTTTAAATTGTGCCCATCAAGTTCTATTTCATAGGGGGCATTTATCATATGAAAAAGTGGGAAAATAAAGTATTGGTAAAAAAAGGATGTGTGAAATACCTACATGAAGTATCTACTTTAACTAGTCTCTCAGGGTAAAGCTTGAGTATCTTCACAGTAAAAAAAGAGTTCTACAAAGACCTTTGTTAGAAATGTCAGCCACATTGTATGGCATGGAAAAGTTTAGATTCTCAAGTTGAGACAAAGTTATTACTGATCTGCCTTGTGTGTAACGACTTACCGATTCAAAAATGGCCACACCGTTGGCACCAATGTTTCCACTGGGTGTTACTCCAAGACCCCCAATGAGTCCAGCACACAAGTCACTGAAAAAACCCCAACCACCAAATTAAACTATTAATGAGTTTTTCCATATACAGTTGCCTCTCTGCAAGGTATTAAAATAGTTTTGTTTATCAATCAACTGCAACTATAACTTAATTTATACACCTGTAAAGTCTGAGAATAATATGGATAAAGAACAGATGCTGTTAGCCACCTGGACCCCATCAGAACACTGGAAAATTCTTGTAACTACTAGCAGAAGATAATGTAATAAAGGAAAATTAAAAGGAAATTCCAAATACTAGAATAAAGCTGATGACACAGGCATAACAAGAAGTACTAGAAGCACAGAATATGTGTAGAAGTCTCAAAAACTAATTGTTATGTACAGTTCCCTGTAACTATACAAAAATCTTACTTCCTCTGAAGGGGCCCAGAACTACTTTTCATATGTAAAGTCCTTCTAAAAAATGTGGAAGAATTTTGCGCAGGTAGGTGAGTTACTGGTGGTTTTGTAGTGTACTGTGTGCAGCTTAAGGAACATTTTCCAAGTGACACCAGACTAGCTTTCCCCCCTCTTTACTCAACATCGTGCAGGTCACAAGTCTGACGTTAGCAGATCATCAGATATAAGCAATTTGCATTTGGTTTCCACCAAAATTAACATGGGGAATGACAAACCAAATGTGCCTATTGTCATCATACTGTACCCTCCCTGAACACACTGATTAACAAAGCTCTTAAAACGCTGTTATTTTCACATCCACACATAATTATTGTCTACAAACTTGGCTCATACTAAGCTAAGTTAATCCTTAGTTTAGGACTAACAAGGAGAAAAGTTTGGATGACTTTGCAGAACAATATTTTAAGCTAAAATAAACTACTTAAGTTAAATAAAGCCCAGGGAAAAACTGAATACAGTCTGCATTTGTCACTCTAAGTATTTAGTGCTTAAAGAGAAGAGATTGTCTTCTGCCTATTCAGACCTATTCATTCTAAGGAACCTGCCTGGCATTTTGTTCATACTTTCAGAGCAGCAGGTGAGACCTCACCCAGTGGTGACAGTGTCCTCTTCAAGAACAGACTCAAATTTATTGAAAAGTTTTAGAATTATCAAATTTTTTATGGAATTTCTATAAGAACTTTAAAATGGGTGATAATGAACTCTGTGAAATGGTATTGGTGATGACACTCCTCTGATTTGACCTCTCTTAGTTAATACTCAAACAGCAAGAGCTGCTGTGAGGGCCCTGTGCACGCATTCACCAATTCTTAAAACAAGAGGCTTTAGTTAGAATCTGATTTTTCTTAGCGTGCACAGCTTTATCACAGAGAGAGTGCTGTTTTAAGATAAGCTTAGAACCATTTCTTCTTATACATAAATTACCTTTAAATTTATTATCTGTACAAAACCAGGAGATGGATTCTAAGATGTGAATAATCAAACTTGTAAATAAAAGTTCCAGTTCAGGCTCATTTCTCAATCTCTCCTTAGAGGTGTGTATGTTACATAATACACTTAATAGTTCAGATAAAACACTTCATTTTACAGGTGTTTAATGGAATTTACACTCTACCTAACAATTTTACAGCATGGAAAATGTGTGCTGATAGGTTTTGCCTTCAAGACACAAAATCATCTAGTATTAATGTTATTCAAATATAAAATTTAATTTGACAGTAAGGAAAAGTAATACATAAACCAAGAGCTGGCAGAATATTAAAAGGCCACACATGTAGTTCTTCAGTGACTATGCAGACTGATTTAAATGTATGATGAGCTCTGTGTGTACATCATGGTCCCACAGTCACCCTACACAATCTGTTTCAGTGCTGAGGATGAGAAAGTTTTTCTCTAATATCTAACCAGGCATTCATTCTCTATTACAATGTAAGCCATTATGTTCTTCACGGATTTGGAGACATTTCTCTCTGTCCCATATGAACGATATTCATAGTCTTCATAAGCAGAAACAGATTTTTTTAAATAAAAAGTAGATTCTCATCATATAGCCTCTCCCATCAGTATATTAATAATTGAAGCAGTTAATGTCTGTTAAGAAGTCTGAGTGCATAAGATGATCTGGCTTGCATGTGACCTCAATGACTGTTGGGCAAGTATCAGTATTTTACATGTCAGGAGTTCAAATGAAAATCTCCATACCTGAGGATGTCACCGTACAAGTTTGGCATAACAAGCACATCAAATTGAGATGGATCTTGAACCATCTAGAAGGAAGTATATTTTCATTCAGGTTAAGAATTCAAACTAAAAAATAACCACAACTAAAACATAAATACTCACATTCAGACATACAGTATCCAGATACATTTCATTAAATTTAATATCTTTACAGTTTTCTGCTGCCTCCCTGCATTTTCTCAAGAAAAGCCCATCAGACATTCTCCTGCAATTAGACAAGCAAGAGTATATTGCAGTTATTGTAAGGAAGCGTTACTGGAATGAAGAAAACTGCATGCAACAGAGGTTTAATTAGAATTCAGAAACTTGATTTGTGACTATATCTCCTAAAATATTTCTGTATCAGTAGTTTAAACAGCATACATTATTTCTCAGAACGACTTACATTCATTTAAGAAAGGCTTAGCGAATTTGTGAAGGTGATGTCACATAATATAACATATGTTATGACTCAGTTCAGTATAGAGTGGTGTGGAAACTGCAAAAGACATCAGCCACTTTCATCCTCAGTTTTTTAATTCATTTTCCTTGTTTAAAAGTTTCTAAAATAAGAGCCTTGGGAGGAGAGATTACTACAAACTTGCTAATAAGAACATTGGTATACAATTATCTCAGCCCTGTCAATACTGAGTCAGTATTGCCCATTTTTCTTAAGAGGCATTTATCATCAGAAGTTTCACACTGGAGGAAGACTTAAGCAGTTATTTATGATTACATTTTTGGGGATTATTTTTTGTTTTTCTCAAAAGAAGTGTCAACATACATAATATTTGCCTTGTGCACAGCAGTCACGTGGCTTCTCTGATTGTTTCTGGCATACTCAAAAGCAAACTCTGCAATGCGCTTGCTGGCTTCCTCTGTGATCAGCTTGATGCTTTGCACAACCCCATCAACAATCTGAAAGACAGGAAGTGCATCAGCAGTGCAAGTTCATTCTTCCCATTTGGAAACAAACAGCAGAATTCTGAGTGAGGCAGAATGCATTTTACAATAGAGGAACTTTTTTATGGGTGTCAAATGTAAAAAATCCCACTGAACTCCAGTGAGATGGGCAAAGTTAGCAGTGCTGAAGCAGAAAGGCAGCAGGAGGCAGCAGCTGAGGCACCCACCACATGCTCAATGCCGCTGTACTCGCCCTCGGTGTTCTCGCGGATTGTGACGATGTTCACATCCGTGTAGGGGGTTTTGTAGCCCTCGATGGACACGCACGGACGCACGTTGGCGTAAAGGTCAAAGGTTCTACGCAGCAGCAGATTCATTGATGGGTGCCCTGCAGCAATTGGGGTCTTCAGAGGCCCTAGAGAAAAAAAAGGGACACAAGGATGAACTAGAAAATAAACCCCTCCATGGATCTGAGAGCTGAAACTCTAGATCAAGTGGGACTCCTACAGAGGATCTCCAAATTCCTCTTTAACCCTTATGCTGGAATGCCATGGAAATTCTTTGTTCTGTCAACTACTGCACAGGCACATTCATCAGCTGGTAAAGGCCAAATTGTGAGCCTTACACAGAACAGATTGTACAAAATGTATTCGTTAAAACATATTAAGGTACTGCTCATTAGTACCATAGTTATTGCATACTATTTGTGTATATTAGAAATGCCTTCTGCAGAGAGTCCAAAGGTTGGTATGTACCCAACTTGAACTACAACAACTATCAAACTTATGGCTTGGAAATGAAGGACTGTTCAAAGATTACAGACAACTACTGGACAGGCTGTGCCCTATAATTACCCATTTTATTGTGCTATAGAGGAAGAACTTTGGCTTTACATCGAACTCATGATAAACACAACAGTATTTAATATCTGTGTATTAACCCCTAAAATACCTTTTAATCCCATTTTGTTTTTATCCATGGATTCTTTGGCTTCTGGGGGTATCATCCACTTCCCTCCTGGTCCTTGGATAGCCGTAACATTCCTCTCTTCCCACTGAATAGGTGCCTAAACACACACACACACACTCTATTTTAACTTTTATGTCATGACTCTGCTTCAGGTTTTAACTTTCACAAGAAGGTGTGTAAGGAGTTTTGTCCAGGCCTTTCTAAACAGTATTTTCTCTGGTGAGTGAAGGTAAGCACAAGATGTTTGAACTATAGTAATTTTTGAAAAATGTAATTAAGTAAGTGGAGATAAAATATTGTGAGTGGCAAATTATCATTAATGTGAATACCACAATGCTGCCCTAGATGTCATATACACAAGTGCTATTTCTTTAAAGGTTTTAGAGCTGTTGAGCTCCTTGTATACAAGAGACAACACTTCAAAGCTGAATTCATTGAGGACTTGTCATCCCCACTGACTGGAAGATTGTGTATGACATAGATGTGTATCTGTTATCTCACTGAAAATCTGCACATGCTCCACAATGCTTTCTGAATTTGCATTCCCCACAGGACTCTAAGTGGAGACAGACTGCCACCCATTCATTTCATTAGGAAAAGGAAAAGATACAACATAATTAAAGAAACTTCATGTTTTCAAATCCACGTTGGATAGTTGTAATAAAAAGGGAATACGCCTGTTACTAATGTGGAAGAATTAGCAGGCATCTTGCCTGAAGAGCTGTATTTCCTTTCAAGGAAACTTGACAAGTTCTGGTGAAGTTTCTCAGATAGGTAAGAGAACAGTTCTTGGATACAGTCAATTTTCATATCACTGAAGTTCTTGTGTTTGGCAGCACAGCAGTTGGATTCCTAAAATGGGCCAGTCCTTTCACACACACTTTTGACCTGCACTTGAAGCCATAATAAATGAAAGAACATCCTCTGTCAGTTCCTCAGGATTACTACATCAACAAGGTGATTTCACATCACATTGAGTTCATATTTCCAAAAATCAAACACAGCATTTGCTCTCAAGTCTCTATTCTTCTGTCAGCTAACAGTTCCAAGGCGTGCCTTGGTATCACATTCCTGTCATTTATTAGCTGAGGCTTTAAACTCTTTCTACTGGAAAGAAGTTTTAATACCTTAAATATGACCTTAAAAAGAGATTTTAAGCTTTTTTTAATATGCCTAATTAATATTTGTTGTTGTTGTTAAATTTGAAATGCTTATAGCAGGACAAATGTGACTTACTTTGGCAGCATCAAAGATCTTCATGACAGCAGCAGAAATCTCCGGTCCTATGCCATCTCCTGGGATTAAAGTTACTGTTTGTACCTAGGTAAAGAAATATCAGTAGTACAACAAATGAATGTTTGTTTTCTACATAGAACACATCTTCACGTATTGTAGGAACCAAGTACCTATTAGAAAACAAAATAAATGTTCCTTTATCAAATATTCACTAAGAAGAACAGCAGTCCTGCACAGAAGTGAGAACAACTGGCTTATTTTGCAAGGAAGCGTGGAAATGTTTTGAGAGAATTGTTTAAAATTTTGCCTACTACCTATTCCTATTTCAAAACAGAGGCTGAATGTGAAAGGCAGATTCCTGCTCAGTACTCCTTGAAATTAATGAATGTAGCATGCTTTCCTCTGGAAATCTGGAGAGCAAGTTATATTACCTAGTTATGGTTCTGTTCCACATTTATCTACACTATTACCAACATGCTGCATAATGCTGACACATGCTAGAAATGATTACATGTATGAAAAGCTACATTCACCTTAAAAAAAGGTCATGCCAAGCTAAACTTCTCAAGTGACCTCCTAAGAATCTCAGACCTATTTTAAACAATACCGACTTATTTACCTCTCATAATGTCCTCAGTCTTGTTTCTTTTATCATCATCAAACAAGTTAAAAAATGAACAGCCCAGGCTCAACAAATAACAGGGTAAGAATGTATTCTGCTTTGAAGAAAAAAATAAATTATGATCACTGTTCTAAGGGTACATTCTCCAGCTCATTTTGTTTTATTTAAAGAGCTCCAACAGCTTGTATGGGCTCATTATTACCTACAAAAAAGGCAGCTCACATACCTTATTTGAAAAACCCCCAATAGAGTCAACTCACAAGGCTGAACTTCAATATATATTGACTGATTGATTTTTTAACTTTTGAGCCAAAGAAATTCACTGTGCACAACAAAAAAACAGAGCTTCAGATAAAAGAACACTGCTGCTGAGCAAGCTGTCACTAATGAAATGCCTCGAGAGTAGTACAGTGCTGTCTGACAGCACTGCAGGGCTCCACCTGAGCCTGAAACTGTTGTGTTTTCAATAGAACCAGGGGTGCCTCACCTTCTGATTTTTATACTGTATACATGACACTTCAGTTTCTTTTCTAACTGTTGTACCTGCTGTTCTACAAAACTTATCATGAAAAGCCAGAGTTCCTCTTTAAGATTAAGTCTTGCTTAGGGGTGCTGAGCCCTGCTCCTGCCTTCACTGAAAAGAAGGCCCATGAGCACTTCAAACACATACACAAAAAGAAGGTAAAACATATACAGGGAAATACACAATGTCTAAGATAATTTAAAGAGGACCTTGAAAAGGCAGAATTTTAGATGCAAGGAATTCTAAAAGCAGCAATAAAGTAAATCTAGTGCTTAGAGGGAAGTCTGCAAAAGAAAGAAAATGAGAAGCTTCTCAACAATCTTTCTACTTTGCCCAATACTTATTTGCTCATTCCCAGATGAATTCCAGAAGACTGGATTATGTCTATATTTTGTGAAAACTTTCCATGCCACTTCCATTTTTTGCTAGAGCCTTTTAGATTCTCACCTTGATGTGCAATTGCCAATGACAGTGATTAACTGAATTAAATCCAGGATGGCATTACGAGCATGCATGTTCACTTGTTTGGCCCTTATTTAACATAAGAATAACAACAGTGATCTTATAAATTTCCAAACCCGCTTATTGAGAAACTTCTTAAAAGAAAAAAATGGGACTGTTATACTCACAGCATTACCAAAACTTCTGGTCACCTTTTTTTGGCTTTTGAAAGCACCTAGCAATCGAGAAACCTGCAAAAATCCAAAACACAAAGATGCTCTTTTACTGCACAAACGAGATTTTACAAGTTTAAGAATATTGCGGCAAATCTTCTTTTTAAAGTCATATTGCTTTCAATCTCTTATCTCAAGCTAGTATAAAAGTCCAAATGAAATCAGAGTACCCAGTGCTTTGCCAAGTTGCAGTCCAACACTCAGAGCAGCAACACCTCATGGGTATTCTTAGCACAAGGTGAGCCCAGGACAGCCGTGCTTTGCCCCATGATCCCGTCCTGCCTGGGGGCCGCTGCACCCCACTTGGAGTCCTCACATAAATCATGTTGGAAGCAAAGCTGCAGGAACTCTAACTAAATACATCATATGCTAAGGATGAAGACATGTGGAAAGCAAAGTGAAAAATCAAAACACTTCATTGATAGCAGTTAGGTGGACAGTATCTTTACACATTTTAGGTGATGTTTCCAAAACTACTTTACAATAGTGTCACTTCTTCCATTCAGACTGTGGTGAATTTTATTCTCTACCTTTTATACCTGTAGGTGTTGTACTGTTGCCTTCTGTACGCCTGATGGCGTTTTTTAAAAGAGGAACTGAAATGCACGCTGAAGACAAAACTCACCATAGCAACAAGTCTACACATCACAGTCAAAGAATTACATTTTCTGAGTATTTTGAACTGGCATTAAGCTTCAAAACTGGGATGGTATCTAAACTTGGGCTCTTGCCCAGCTGAGCACCATGGACAAAATCCCTACTCAGAAAAATCATGGCCTCCCAATCTTAACCTCCTTTCTAGGACTATTGATGCCTCTGGGACTTAAGAGCCAGAAGACTTCTAACTGCTTACACTACTTCAATTCTGCCATAATCACATATGCAGGCTGTCTGGAGCTATCAGGCTAGAAATTACTTTGACAATTTGTATTCCTCTCCTATGCCACTTGTATTTGTTATTTCTTTACTGACAGAATGGTGTGTGGCAAAAGGAACAAACTATGTTGGCACCAACAGAAACAATTAAAAATAACATAATTCTCATGCATATTGTAATGAATGCTGGGGGAGAAGTAATCTAAGCTAGATCTATTTTTACTTGTAGCCCCACATGAGATGTACAAGGTCACTGCAATAGGCAAGCAGTGTTTAAAAGCAGGCCATATGGTTGAGGATGAAGGCAGAGCAATCAAATGAAAACGTGAAGTTGACTGTACAGGGTAAGTGTTCTCATGGTACAGTTCCTGCATATAGAATCAGGATTCACATTCCAGAATAGCTCTGGAAAGGGCACTGTCTGTCTTGTCAGAAAATATGGGCCTAGTACATTATACTGAAGTTCAACATTGGTAACACCAACACAGAATCCACCCAAGGAAACTGATCCATGCTGACCTTAAAGTCACGTGTCATGATTAGCTCTTTACTGTTCTTCCGTATTTTAGCAGATAGGTTAAATGGGGCGGCCTCAATGACTTTGCCTCTAGCAGGCTGTTATTTAAAGGTACAGAAGAAATTTCATTTACTCAAGGCAAAAAAACAGTATCTCCGTGACAGCCCCGGGATGAGGCCTGCGTTTTAGAATGGTTCAGAGCTGTAAATCCCAGAGGACAGGTGTGGGGGCCAGAAAGCTGCCAACCAGAGCCCGGTAGCGGTTCTCCCCAGCCGGCTCTGCAGTGCCCGGTACCGCGGGCTCTTTGCGGGAATGGAGTTTCCAGGCTGCGCTGTCCGCCACACACGCACCGGGAGCTCCCCACAGCCGCGGTGGTCCCGTCGCTGCTGTGACCTCTACGGCGCGACCTCCCCGCAGGCCGCTCCGACGGATGGCGCGGCGCCCCCCCCGGCCCGCTTGAGTAACGGCCCCCACGGCCCCTTCCTGCCGCCGTCCCGGGGAGGAGGAAGGAGAGAACCCGCGAGCGCCGCAGGGCCGCCATTCGGCCCCAGTCCCGCGGCCCTTCACCCTCGGAGCGCTGCTAGGGGCCGGCGGCACCGCGACCTTGCGGCCGGGCGGCCGCGCCTCAGGCACCACCAAGCTCTTGGGCGCGTCCCGAGCTCCGCGCGGCAGGGTCCAGCCCGTCCCCCTGCCTACCGTAGGCATCCACGCGGTCGCGGCCATGATGCGCCCAGGCACAGTGGCTTTCGAGGCCCGAGAGCTCCGTGCCCGCCGCTAAACCGGAACCGGCGCGCGGGGAGCGGCGGCCCCGCCCCGCGAAGCCCCGCCCCGGGACCGCCGCTGCGGTAGCGCCTGCGGCCCCTCAGCTCCCGGCCGCCGCTGCCTGAGGCGGTCCGAACCTCCTTCCTCGGCCCTCATTCCACGGCCCGGAGGAGGTGCTGCTGGGGAGTTCCCCTCCCGGTGCGGGAGGTGCCGAGGCGGACGGAGGATGCGGGTCGTTTATGTGAAAAAAGCAGTTGTTAAGAAAGCCACCAGATTTTTGTTGAAGTAGCTAAGAAGCTTCCTAAGCCCGTGTACTTTAAAGTGTTAAAGACAAAGCTGTTGAAATCGGGACAGTTGAAGACTTCTTTTTGCCTTCTTTTCTGAGGTACTGGTCTCATTATTTTTAAAAGCTGCTGCTGTGTCAGTTGGAGGAGCGGCGGGGTGTGAGGGGCCCTGAGAGCGCAGTGCCTATTCCCGGGCAGCGCCGGCCCGGTGCTTCACGGAGCCGCGGGACAGTCCCGCCCAGAGCAGGGCGGCCTATTGGAGGGTAAAGCGCCGAGCTAGAACTAGGGTAGTTTGAATTCACTCCTGTGGGAATGGCCGCTTTTAAAAACTACGCCTGCCTTTCTTACACTTGGGAGCATTAAAATTTGAGATTTGTCTCAGAGTAATTTCGTACCAGTTTTTGGTGATAGAGTTAGCAGATTTCTACCAGCCTTTCCAGTTACTTAGCTCAGTGTTAGTAACTATATACATAGTGAACAGCTATATTCGTGTTGCTTTCTTGTGTTTGTGACTGTATCTGCATCTACATTGTTAGGTTGCACTTGGATTGAAAATTGGGGGGAGGGGAGATATTGTGGAGAATTCTTGTATACATTTTGACACCCATTTGTCTATGTCTTGTGGGTGTTACCATAATAATGCTACAGTAATAAGGCGTTAACAGTGGCTGGATCCCTTTTGAGAAAGGCTTCACAAGACAATAATAAACTCATG
This sequence comes from Irena cyanogastra, assembly GCA_013397155.1. Taxonomy (NCBI): domain Eukaryota; kingdom Metazoa; phylum Chordata; class Aves; order Passeriformes; family Irenidae; genus Irena; species Irena cyanogastra. The sequence continues at coordinate 128,463 of VWZV01003992.1, forward strand.
AGCAGTTATTTTGCTTAAGAAAATAATGCCTGTGTGGAGACAGCAATATTGTCTTTCTCCTAATGATTACTATATTGTCACTGCCTATGGGGAAATTAATTATATTACATTTAGCCTCCTAAGGCAACAATTATTTTTATCATTATTATTATTTTGTCCCTGAGGCAAGACATTGTCTTGTGTAAAACACCTTTAAAAAAAAAAGTAATCTCTATTTATTATGGATAAATTAGGCTGAACAAAATGCACTCAGAAACCTCCCTTTCCTAACATAGTGTATTTTTAAGCTAGATAGATAAGATCATAAAACCAGCACATTTTCACACAAGGTTTTCCTTTCTATTTATTTTTTTTAGCATTAAAACTCCCTAGAAAGTTCCTGCTCCTCATAGCAATGTCAGCAGCTTTCCCGGGTTTGAGAGACCTGAGTCCTGCATGTTTCTCAAGTTGTTTATTCATTCCTGAGGCAGGGCTCAAGCCCATGAAGCCTTCTCTCACAAGATATCATTTCCAGACAAATTTAGTGGGGTCTGAGCATCCTCCCATCCACCATGTGTTGGGAAAGCAACTTTTTCACCTGTTGCAGTAGCAAAAACTGTTATTTTCCGCATATTTTAGGTTTTCATAACTGTGTATTTACCGTTCATTTTTTATTTATAGTTCGTGCAATTGTAATGTGTAGTGTAGGCACACAGTTTGTGGTAATGGGGAGTGGGGCTGTGGCCAAGCCTCACCCCCAGTGGGTACAGCTGTGAGAAGGAGGTGAACAGCATTGAAAGCAATGAGACCTGGAGTGTCAGGAGTACTGAGCAATCACCAAAGGGAACAGAGGGCACACAGCTGCAATGCCTAAACAATGAGGGGTATGAAAGGTTGGACTAAAGAACAAGAAGGGCAGATGCTTGAAGCCTTCTGAAGTGGTATTACTCTGTATGGGCTGATGCTTTCTGAAATTGTATACTCTGTGTATTGTGGCTGTCTCAACTGCGATATGTGCTGTGGCATATGCTGTGACAGGAATGTTTTGTAGCTCTGTACCATCTTCAAGGAACTTTTTTTTTTTTTTAGCTCCACAGCAGCTGTATTTAGGTGAATGTTATTATTTCTTCTTTATTTTATGCAAACAGAATTTTGAATAGCTTTCCAGTAAATAAAACAAATCCCAAAAGCCCATGAGGGATTTTTACAGCATCAGTGGAGGATAGAACTTCTCCCATTGCATGTAGTGATCACAGTTACTCGCACCTGCAGTAGCAGTGGGCCCTAAGGACTTGTGCAAGGTAACAACAGAATAAATGTACAGGCAGCCCCTCTGAATCAAAACTGTTCTTTTTGCTAACAGAGTAACTTTTTATGATCAGTTTTTCTGCAAGGAAACATCTGTGTGAGAGGGAAGTTGTTGGCCTACTTGGTGTAATGGGCATGAAATTTCTTAAGTTCTTTTCTCCCCTACTAAAAGCAAACTGATATGTGAAAGCAGCAGATATGCAACGTGATTGTGAAAACTCTGTGGATTCTCTTGTGGTAAAGTAGTATTTTCAGAGCAGCTTGATCCTCCTATCCTCCTTTGGTGAGGAGTAAGAGTTTATACTTAAACCACCGTTGCAGTCTCACTGCATAATTTACAGCGGCAACTTAAGGTACTCTATCCTGTCTGTTGGAGGTCATTAAAGTTACACCTCTCCTAACAGATCAGTCACCGGCTGTGACAGCCAGGGCTTGCAACACTTCAGAGCAGAGAAACTTGCAGCAAAGGCTGTGTAGTGCTGCTAGCCTGGTGTGTCCCACTGTAGAAGCTGTGGCAACAAACTCCTGCAGCTGTGGTCAGCTGAGGCCATTGCAGCTGATGCCCATCTTGCTGTCGGATACTACACTGGGGTGTGGGAGTAACAGTGTATTTCCTGCTCTGGGATTTAAACTTCTAAAGCAGATGAGCAGGGGCTATTTAACTATTGTCTGTGGTACAATGGGCAGTGAAATGGCAAGACTATTCTATATACACTGTCCTCCTTACTAAACTTTATCTGCAACCTATTGCAAGATGTTTGTTATCTGTTTCTAATAGCTTAAAGCCACTTGATTTGGCAAACAGTTTTTTAAAAACTGAAATACAATGAAATGTGGTGGTACTGATAGTATTTAAGGTCAGTTCTTGCTGTGCACGTTGAAAAGTATTGATTTGTTGCAGCAGCATGCTGGCAGTAAGTTTGCTTAACACCTGTTACAAATATGCGGAGCCAATTTCCCAATTAAAATATAATTAATTTATTCGATAGAAAATTTGGCATAAATTCTGGACAACAAGCCACAATATAGAGAAACAGCTTCGACCCTGGAAATCGGCAGCTGGGTGACAGGCTAGCTGACGGAGTGTCAGGGTAGGTCTGTTCACACCGAGGTCTCGGAATGGTGGCTTTATATACAGTTTATTTCGCTGGAGGCAACGTTGTATTCAGAGTCCAAAAGTCTTAAGATATTTAATTTGGTTCTTGGGTTGCTCCAGCGGGAAACAATGCTCTTCTGAGGCAGGAATGAATTATGGATGAAAACTTTATCTATGTCCAGGAAGGTGGTGATGTTCCTGATATGCTGCATATCTTCATCAGATAGCTTATCGTGGTGATAATGGCCGGGTGGGTTCTCCCGAGATGGGCCATCTCCCGTTCAGCTGCGGCTTTAGTCTTGTTGATCCTTTCCTGGAAATCTATTCACTAAAGAGAGGCCACACATTCCTTTACGGGAACCAGTCCTTCCAGGGAGTGTGGTCTCGACATGTTTTAGTCTGATACAAAAATATACTCTTATATCCTACACATGCATTTACGAAAATATACCTTTATACCCCATACATGTGTTTAAGAGACATACCTCTGTGCGTTTACAAAACATACTTTTACAAAATACACTTATACATGCATTTCTAATATTCAATGTTTATAAACTTTATAGGCACGGATTAGGCACATTCACATAACAACACCCAACTGGCAAATAATAATCTTCGATAAATATGAACAGATAGAAGAAGTCCAGAAGAGTAAACTGGAAGATCATCTGAACTTTGACATGTACAAACAAATAGGAGTGAAAAAGACTTTGTGCATGATACTGTCTTTAAATTTTACCCAATTAGCACAGCAAGATAATTGTGCGTTGAGATGTAGTTACCACTGTGATATGCTTGAGAAGAGCTAGCTGGTACAGTGTAAACCTTAACAGTTATATCTGAATCCTGTGGCGTACGTTGTAACCACAAGTAAGCCTTACCTGGTTAATGCTTTCCATTAAGCTCTGCTGCTGTTTTACTGCTGTTATTTTGATTCAAAAGATAGAGACTTTCTGATGTGTGTGTCATCTAGGGTACAGGGGAAGCAGCCAGGGATATAAAAACAGATGAAAAATAAAGAGATGGGATGTCAGCTTTGCACTGTAGGAGTGCTGTTAAGTGTACAGAATCACAAGATTAAAAGATACTGAGCCAAATCCACCCCTGCTGTCGATTAACTTCTGTATAATGATATTAGAGGTAATTTGGCCATTTATATTTAATCTGATTTGCATAGATGGGCAGCTTGAAGTAGGTGACTGTGAATGGAATGCCATTTCATGCAAATCGCTTGCCTAGGTATTGGCCTGGTCTGAGAACAGCTGTTATCTCTTGCATTTTAGTAGCACTAGATCGGAGATGTTAACCATGCTTGATTATACGTATAACCACTAAAGCCGACGATGGAGCTCATTCAGAGTTGAGGACAGTCTTAGTCTCAAGGGGCCCTTATAGATTGTTGTTTTTTGATTAAAAAAAAATGAAATACTGTATTTTGCAGATTTTTAAAAATTCTTTTCAATGATCTGACTTACCTGTGGAGAACTTTTTGGAACATGATAAGAATCCAATGCCACTACACACCGGGGGAAAAAAAAAAAAAGCACTAGTGACTGGGAAAACAGAGATTGGTTTTGGCATGTACAGTCAGTACAACTGTATGATATTTGAACAGATGCTTGGTGCTCTCTTGGTCTGATGGTAAATCATTCCGTTTGTATTTTCCTTACTACTGTAGCTTCTTCCCTCTTGTTCTGAAGCAGTGCTGCAATATGCTCTATTGCTAGAATGCATTTCTTTGATGTTACAGTTCTGATGTTTGCTTATTGCTAATAAGCCTTACTGCCTACATTCTCATCCCAAGGCATTTATTTTGTGTATGGGATATACCTTGTAATTTTTGTAGCTCAGGGCAGTGCTGGTTCGCAGCAAATCAAACCTGCATTTCTAAATGTTATAATTTGAATAGGCCATCTCTTACAATAGTCTGTGGTTCAGCACTTTGTAGAATGTTTTTACTATGTATCCAACACACTTCATGTGATATTTTTACTATGTATACAATATGTTTGCTTTCACTATTACTTTTAAATATTTGTTCTTTGTTGTTACGTGCCAAGGTAAAGTGAACTGCTATTATCCAATCCTGCTATCAGACCAGGATCATTAGAAGCTGTGGGGGAAAGCACAAAATAATTCTCCAAGTGTTTTTATAAAAACTTGCTATCTTGATTGGGAAAAAATGATCCTTGGCAGACTTCAAATAAAGAAGTTGGGAATTTTACCCTGTTCTGTTTCAATGTGGCTGAATAGAAAATGAGCTTATAATGGGTCCATCTTCCCCGTTACTGTCCTTTCTCACTCAGACTTCTTCCTGCTGTTGTTATAAGAGCTTATCCTTCTGCAGATGTTAGATTTTGCCTCTCTGCTTCTCATAGATGGTCTTTTTTTTTTTTTATTTTCCCGTCAGTGGGGTTGTGGTGCGCTAAAACACGCCGTGAGCCCTCTACTGGCACTTTCTGCTTTTGCTTTAGGCTGTGGTAGAGGTTTTTCCTTCCCAGCTGTGTTTGCTTGAGCCTAAGGAGGCAAGTTAGCGTCTCTTAAACTACTTTAATCTTGCTGACTTTTTAAAATTTAGTTAATGTGCGAAGTCCTTGTGTTCACTGCTGTAACCGGCAGTTTGGTACCTGTGATGGTGAACTCGCGTCCTCGCTAGGCACGGTGCAGACACGAGCAATTCCTGCGGCGCTCCTGCAGCACCTGATGCTGGGGTGGGGCCGTGAGGACGCCGTGAGGCTGCAGCCAGCCGCGCTCCCCCGGCAGCCCGGGGCAGGGCAGGTCGCAGAGCCGGCTGGGCTCTGTGTGCGGTGCCTATGCGCTCCCCTGTTCCCAGGGTGGCTGGCAATACGGCTGCGCTGCCCAGCGCCACCGGCTGACGCAGAGCTGCTCGAAAACCTGGAGGTGTCGTGAGGAGCGCCCTGAGTGAGACCCCGAAGCAAGAGAGAGCTGCGTTCTGCTGGGAGCGGCTGTTCGGGGTTTGGGTTATAAAAGCTCCGTATGCCTCTTAGAAAAGCATCTGAAAAGGGGCAGATTGGTATCACTGTTTTTGCACGACACCTGCCTGTGATTTTAACACTTTCCTTCGTGGCACACTCCAGTCAAGCCTTTGCAAAGATTTCCCAGACTGTGTCCTTCCTCGCTGGGCAGGTGCAGTCCAAACCAGTTCAATGCAGGCTCTGGGATTTTTTCAGCACGCTCACGGAGTATACATGCTCTAAATGCTTACAATACAGAGGAATCCAGCTACTTCTAATGGGATGCATTTGCAGAGAGGAAGAATTCCTCATTTAAGATGGGTAATAAGCAAACGATATTTACTGATGAACAGCTAGATGCCTACCAGGTAAGATTATCTTGGTTTGCGTTAGGGGATGAAAGGGCGTAACCTATGTATGTTAATGATTTGGGTTTTTGTTTGGTTTGAGGAGTAGGTTTTTTTCCAATATAATTGAAAACTTTCTTTATAACCTGCATGTATATATTCTACTGTTCCTCCCAGCAGCTGGAATAATATTATATGGCTGAGTTGTTGAATATTCTCATTTAATTCCCCCTTTGTATAGAGGGAGAAGGATCACATCCTCAGTATCTGAATTAGGAAGCAGGATCAAGATTGTGACTAGCTTGACAAAAGTGTAGCACCTTCTCTCCCCAATGCCTTTGCTGACAATAGAGCGGAAAGGAAAAAGATCTTGTCTAAATTCACTTCTCCTAAGGATAAGTCAGAGAAATATGCTTAATGTAATTCCTGATTAGGTAGTGTTATGCTTGGATCCACTCCTGGAAAGCAGTTTCTTACCTCATCATAAGTAAGTGTGCATTTTATGTCAGGGATAACTTGGTACTTCTTTATTTACTTAACACTGCATCAACTGGTTTTAAATTGGGTAAAAAAAAAAAAAAGGATTCCCTGTTTTTAGTCATGTTTCAGCACACTGCAAATCTCACTGAAATGGATTTCAGGAAGCCGTCTGCACAGTGGACATTTTGAACAAGTTTCTGAAAATACAGTGAAGGAGAGCATTGAGAAGTGTGCTAAAGAAGGAGGCAGCTGACTACTTATTAAGAGAGGCAGCCAGGGCTGGCTGCATTGCTCTGTTCTCCTACATGAAGCGACAAACATTGAATTAGCAGCACGGGAAACCAAGATTTAGTTTATCTTGTGATAACCAAGGGACAGACACAGGCTCTTAAGGGACTTGGTAACTTAATAACATTTTACCTTTGTGATCTTTGATTAAACCCATTGAAGTAGAAACTATTATTTTAGTTACTAATTTTATTTCAAGTCACTGCTAACATGGACATGTCACAGGTGTAAATATTGAGCCACAAAGTGAGGCCAGGTATATATGCTAAAATGCTTTCAACTGTTATCCCACGCCGAAAGCATAAAAGAAATGCTTTTATAAATCCTTAGTGGTTTTTTTGTCATTGAAGGAAATGTGGCAATGGACCTTCTTAATTTCCTCTTTGTCACACTTCTCACCAGCAGTCTGTCATGTATTAATCTAAGTTAATGATCTTAGACTTAGCAGTCCAAGATCCAGAAAAGGTTTTTCATATCCCTGCTGGATAGGTGAGAGAGAAATCAAAGATCTGTAAAGCGCCAGTGTCTATCTCCCTACTAACAATAAAAATGAACACAGAACAGAGCACAACTGCAGTGAAACAAAACAAAATCTAAATGTAATTAATGTTATCCTCTTGACATAAACTGGCAAATGCAAGAGCTGAAATGTCATCCCTAATTCAGTGCTCTTCATGTAGAAATTGCCTCTCTCTAATAGCTTTTGCAGCCCCTGCCTTTCATAATGCTGGGTAATTGATCTCAAAGCCTGGCAGGAGTTTGGCCCGGTGGATTGAGTCGCCTTTGGGATTTCTCTGTTACAGGCAGACTTGCAGTTCATTAGTGTAGAGCTAGACAATTTTTGACTAGTAATAGCACTTGTTATGTTTGGCAAGTACCATAAAATAACAGGTTTCAGGACCATAACTGACCTGCAAAATTTGTCAGGAGGGAGTGTTAGTCTCATGCTGTGAAGACTCAGATAAAGACATAATTTTGATGGTGATTTGCCTCTGATATATTAGTTTTGCATCTCTTGAGTATTTTTTTTTTTTTAAAAGATCCTGGGCTGACTGCTGGAGCCACCCACACAGAGAGCTCTTGCCTCTCCATGGCATCCTGGGGATGAAGGCAGTTTGTAGAATGCAAGTGGAGCTGTTTGACGTGGAGTTTGCCGTCTTACCTGACTTCTTCTCATTTGTGGAATTTCTTCAGAATAGAAAAGAGAAGAATGGGGCAATGTTTCCATAATTTTTTTAGTGCAGGTTTTTCATATCTTGAGCCAGCAGCTGAGTTACCAATGCCTCTAAAGCATGGGCCAAAGTAAAACACTGTGTACCACAGTCCACTTTGCAACGGTCTGTTGTGCACATCTGTACCCCAGTGACCAGAAAGGAATCAACATATAAATTGCTTTTATAAATTGATCATTGAGTCTTTTTTTTTTCCTAAAGCTGTTTCTTGTGAATTTATGTGTCTGTGAGTTAGTTCTGTACCCCGTACAACAGTAGTCCAGTCATATATGGTCCAGTGATACTATGAACAGTAGTACAGTGTTTATAGTATTAGCATGCAGAAGCAAAAGTGTCAATATTTTTTGTAAAATATATCTTGGTTGTTCTTTTTTTTTTTTTTTTACTTCCTCCCAGTTCCTATTGGAAGACTCACTCACCTCATGGTTATAATTTCTTTATTGAAATATATTTCTGGACATTGTATTATCTGGTTGTACCTTCTGTTATTTCTGTCTTTTGTACGAATTGCTTTGAGCTTATAGCACCTAGTATTGTTTCAGGAGGAAAATTTTTATAATTTTTTTTTTAAAAATTCGTTGTGTTTTACGTGCTTATTCCATGAAAGACACTATGAGATGAAAAAATGAGAAGTTAATGTGCTTAAAGTATAGTAAAACCTATGCAAGTGGCTTTGGCTTTAGAGAGTGAAGATTAAACTGCAAAAAAATCACCTGCTTGAAAAGCTAGCATACATAAATCTCAGATCATTAGTGTGATATTAATGAAATAAAATAAATCAAATTGTTTGATTTATCTAAAACTTTCTGAAAAGCCTATGTATGCACCTTCTTTTGCATGTAAATTGTCATATTGAAGAGCCACTTGTTAGCAGAACTTTTAACTTTAAATTAAAGAATTTTAAAAGTGGTCACCCACAGGATGACCTCAGTGTTTTCAATGGACAAGTTTTTAAAATGCTCTTCATTAAGACTGGTGGTGGGTAGCCAGTTGAAACTGTTTGTACAAGAGACCTGTAGTAGAATTCGATAATACTAAACCATTCAGCTTTTTTTTTTTTTTTAATTCAAGTAGGTAGAGGCAAAGTAAAGAAAGTAGAATTGCAACTTCCCAGTCTAACACTTTTTTGTAACACCTGCTGTTAAGATCATATCACCTGTTATTATGATAGTGTTCTTGTTGGCAGCTCTTTACATTTTCATAAGATTAATGAAATGTTTTGAAAATTAGGCTTTTGCTAGCACTAGGTTGCTCATAGAGATTCACATCATTTAAAATACTGGTCTTGTAAGAAAAGGAATTTTACATTTTACATTTATGATTCTTATGCTCTTAGAGTTCTGGCTGTGGTTTTTAGGGTTTTTTTGTGAATGGGGGTTTTGGTTGTTGAGAGTTTTTTATATAGAAAATGTGAAATCTCACCAAGGTTTGGTGAGGGAAAAGGTAAGTACTGATAGGCAAGAAAGATGGGTTTCATTGTAATAAAAGAACATTTTAAAATTAAGGTTTTAAAAGCTGCCTACAGATTTTGGAGGTCAAGTCTCATATTGAGAAAAGAAAATTAACTGAAATTTTAGAGTGTTTTGGGTGATGCTGTGTACAGATGCTTGAAGCAATGGAAAATACAAGTATGCAGTAAAGCAACATCAGAGCCGTTTATTCACCTCAATCCACAGCATTTCTAACTGTAAAACAATTGTATTGAGTAGAAAATGCAGAGAAAGTGTACTTGGGCTGTGGACAAACTCCTGCACTGTTCAGTCAATCTAATTTTCTTTTCTGTAATTACTTGAATCAAGAAATCTGAATTCAGTACAAATTCAGTGATTCTTTTGTTTATTTGTTTGTTTGTTTTATTTCCCTTTTAGAACGTAGAGATTATAAAGCATATTACTGGTTTTATCGCAAGCCATTTGTATTTGTTCATTAGTGTTATTATTTACTCTGCATTATTTAATGCAGCCTCAAAACAAACTGATGTTTACCCTGGCAGTCTTATAAGCAATATTGCAATACAGTATAATATGATGAAGTAATGACTTTCTTCTTTTACACAAGAATTTCCCTATTGCAGAGCTCACTTTTTTCCTTTTATCAAAATTGAAGTCAAAGTGCAATTCAACTATATTTCATGAGAATTATGCAAAACCAGGTTAAACAATTTATGTTATGATCTGTCAAGAAACACCATTTGTAAAGTAAAACAGGTTAATCAAGCTGTCTTTTTAAAAGTCATGCTTGACTTCATCCAGGGTCTTGGAAAATTAACCTTTTGCAAGAATACAAGAAGTGCATTCATAGGTTCCCCAGGATCTTCTGTAAAAAGTATTTTCCATTTGATACAGTATTGCTGTTATTGTGCAAGTAAAAGTAGCATAATAATGGAGCGAGTTTTCTGTGAAAATATCCATTGGTCAGGTTCTTGTTTCACGTTACCATTTGATGTATCTGTAGATTGAGCAAAATTACTTTTGTTGGCAGTTTGCTTCTTTTCAGTCCTTGCTAATGTCTGACTTGTTTTTACTCCCCTCTTGCCGTATGAGTGTGTAAACTGGTTCTTACAGATGCATATTTTTTCCTTCAGAAATTTAGTGGGTGTTTTGGTTGGTTTGGGTGTAACTGTGAAATATATATGATGACAAGGATGACCTGTGTGGTAAAGTTTTCATTGGTGTTCTCATTCAAACAGCATTTTTAACTTATTTTGCTCTTTACACACTAACAGTGATGAAAATACATAAATATCTTGCAGACTCAGTCTTGCACAACTCTATGCCAGTCTTGTGTGGAATGTAGAACAAAAGTATTGCATTTGTAAAACATTACTAGAACGAAGTTAACAATAGATCTGATATAAAAGTTAATTTGCTTTCGTCTGGTACCACCAGATTCTTGGTTGCTTCACAGAATGGTATTTTGATGGTATTTTGATTAAATGCTCTTACACACATTTTGTACTTTGGCACAGTACAAAACATCATTTGTGATTTTAAAAATGAAACCTCTGAAGTAATTTGCTTTAAATAGTACCTTTTAAGCTGCTGCAGCATCCAATAGTTAGCATTTTTTAAGAGCTGCTCTCTCAGCTAGCTATATGGTTTACAGTATCTGCATTATCTTTGTTTGAGGCTGTTGTTGTTTTTTTTTTTTTTAATTCGCAGTGATTCTATAAGACTGATTTATATTATTTCAGTATTCATAAAAGTTTCCAATTAAGCTGTTGCAGGATCAAGGTAAACCTGACCTTATGAAACTATACATATACAAAGCAGAATATATATGTATTGTCTTAGAGGAGAAATATGCATTTAATGGCTTTCAGAAATACTGTTTCACAGCATGTTTAAGTATTTCTATTCTTTCATTCTGTTGTTCATTTCTTTAGTTTTTGTTCTGTAGAAGAATGTTTTGCATACCGCCATGAAATTAGCTTTATTTCAGAGCTGTGCTTTATGCACAGTACTTGTTTCTGGGAGTGGTGATCGGTAACCTCCCATTCGCTGGACTCTGCTGCCATTCATAAGCTGTGTGCTGCTCTCGGGAACTGGCAATCCATCCCCAGAACAGCTGGCATGTCAGCTGCATGGAGCCACACTTCGTGGTATGCTGGATGGACACTCTACAGACAGTTAAGTAGCAGCATTGTCAGAACATCTCTCTCTCCCCTTTTTTGTTTTGTTCAAATCACTGTAGAACTGAATACAAAGCAGAACCAACCAAGGAGTTTGCAGTCAAGTCTTGCAGACGAGTGGACAAGGTGGTGTACCACCATATTTCAGTCTGTGCTGTCCTAAATCTGCATTCATCTGATATAGGAAATAAAATAATAAAACTAACAGCATGTGCATGCTGCTCTGCTCTAAAAATAAATTTTAAGACCAGAGACTGTTAACTGCGCTTTACAAGCAATGCTGCGTAACTTGCAGAATGTCCAATTACCGGCCATGAGCCAAGCTACCTGTGGAACCTAAATACACCAGCTGTCTGTCTCTTCTCTCTGCAAAGTATTTTAAGAAGCTGTTAAGCCATCTAAATGCTAAATTTGAGTATCAAGTCCCACTATGCAAGGTCATGATCTCATGGAAATCAATGGGAAATTTATTTTCTGTTTGCTTGATTTTATTCACCTTGTTACAAGATGTTAAATAGATAATTGCAGATTTGTTTTAGTGGTATCTTACCTCCAAACAACCATCAGTGATCCCATGTTGGACTTCTAATTAACTTGATTATTAAGGGCATGAAGACAGACTGAGTGGGAGAGTTGAGCTTGGAAAAGATGCATGTTTGTTCTCATGGGCTAGAATAGGTGACCTGTCAAGGCAAAACCTCTGTTCTCAAGAAGATAAAGCCCCCGAGGACCTGCTGTTAGCAGAAGTCTTTCAGGCCATTGTACAGCACTAGAAATAAAGGCAATAATTCCCAGGATCAATTATTGCCAGTAATGTTGAACTGATAAGAATTGTGAAAACTCTGGTAATGTTTATTTGTTCAGTATTCCATTTCTTCTTTTCTAGTAGGACTTCCAGACATTTTAGTGTCTAGACAGAACAGAAAGGTTGCTTTTTGTGCTCTTAATAAACTCAAATACAGTCCACAAAATAGCAGATATGTTCCATGATACCGCTGGCTTGCAGTAAAATCAAAGTTATCATGTGCATAAATGACAAATGCTTTTCAGGGCCCACTTCACCTGTCTTTATGAGAGAGTGAATTTAACATGTTAATTTACTATTTATTGTCCTTCATTGTGCATTTTTCTGTATGAATGAAGTAGCCAGAAGAAAATTGGATGATTTACCTCCGTGTTTCTTTGGCCAAAAGTCTTTAATTAAATTGCTGATGTTCCCGCAACTATAAAATGTAATTATGTTATTTAGACCTTTTTTCCATCATGATTTTAATCCAACTGAGGGCTGTGCTTTCAAAAAAAGGAAAACTAAGTCAGTCCTGCACCCCTTTCATGCCATCAATAGATACTTGTTTCACCTTCATCTCTTGTACCAGCACTACCAATGCTATATTCTAAGTCATTAAAAGAAAATGATCCAAGCTGAAAATGCATCCATTATTGCTAGGTCCATTTACAAATACATTAGTTCCTTCCTTCAGAGTTCTCTCATGCAGTTATTCTGCTCATCAAGGTGAAGTCTGCATAAAGGAATAGGCAGAAATAAGAAGGTAGGAGAAGCAGGAGGGATGGGCTGGACTTGCCTGTCAGAGGTCACGTGGAGCTGTGGTTTTGCACTTGCCATTTGACACCAGACAGGCTTTTTAATGGTAAATTATTTCATAGGTGGTATCATCTGGCTGGATCAAAAGTATAGGCCAGGACACAGTTTGTGGTGCTTTGACCCTGAGTAGCTTTAAGCTCTCTCTTAAGAGTGAGACCATTCTTAAATTTTTTTTTGTCACCCTTCATCCCTGACAATTCCATGCAATTGGCAGGTGTAATTGAAATAGAGCTGTCAGTAACAGTGGTCAGGCAGATAGTTGCAACTACTTCTGCTATAGAGGTTTTCAGTATTAGTGGGGTTTAGGTTATATTAGTAAAAAAATTGTTGATTAAAAAACAGGCATCAGTGTTTGTTGTCAACGTCAGGATGCAGCTCAGAAGAAAATACGGAAAATGTATGGACTGTCAACTAAAATGGTTTATTATCTGACGTAATTTGTCTTCCAAGAGCATTTTTGCAGGACTTTTGCAAGGTAAAGGGTAACTTTTCCTTTTAATCTCTGTCTCCAGTTGTATATCACTTCCCTGTCAGCTTTCTAGTTAAGTGGCTGCTGTTTTCCCCAGCCTGTATAATTACAGATGATTGCTGCTGAGGGCATTACAATTATTTGTGAGATTACACCTGCCCTTTCTTAGTAAGTAAAACATCCTTAAGTGACAGTTTGGCTGTGTTGATTGTGTGGAATTAAGGAAGACTTGACCAGCTGGCTCCAATGTCACTTTGTGCAGTTGCAGACAATGTGACATCAGTGTCAGCAGCTCCCAAAGTGCTTCTTCCTGGGCCTTGTAACTGCACAATCCACTGAAGGAAGAGCTGCTGCTCCGGGCACCTTGTATGGAGGGGAGCAAGGCAGCTCAATAATTGATACCTGTGGGACCGATCACATTCCTGGACACCTGAGACAGGCTGTTTGCTTCTGCCAGCAGGAATCCTTTGCTTCTCCTCTCCTTGGAAGAAGCAGGCATTTAGCCCCAATGAGTCTCAGCTTGAGAAAGAAATACTTTTTCATTGATTGACTGAGGAGCAGGACTTGGAGAGTCAAACTATTTGTATGTACCCTTTAAGTGTGACCTACTAAGTCTGATACTGTTATCTTGTCGCAAGCTGATTTTCAAAGATGATATATTCTAAATATCTTTACATTAAAGGGGGAAAACTGCGAAGAGCTGAATGGTTAGGCAGATGCACTGCCGCATCACATGGGCCTGTGAGAGAGGTGGGTAATCAGGAAGAATTTTCTGTTTTGGTGGTTGTCTCCTATGTATGCACCCTCAGGAGCTGGCTCTAAGATCAAGTTGCATATTCTCTGAATTGATGAATGATGTTCTCAACTGATTATCAAAATATTTCATTACCACTAGTGTTCCTAGTCTTCGATGCAGGGCAGAATTTCCATTAAATACATAGTAGGTAAGAGTGGAGATTAGGGGATTGTTTTTGAATGGGATGGGACTGAATATTGTTTCCTCACAGCACCTGAAATTATATCTTTTTTGTGACTGACGTAGAAATGCATGAAATGCAAACTCTGCCACTGCTCGTATTCTGGTTCTTTGGTGAAGTGTTTGAATTCTAGTATAACAGAGGTGTTCATTAAGTGAATTAAACCAATTTAAATTCAGTCACATCACAGAGCCATTTAGAATGCAAGTGAATGCTTGTATGCTCTTCTCTCAAGTTCAGCAAGCTGTACTTTTGCATTTTATTGAAGTTATTTCTAGTTCTGTGATAGCACAGGGAGAGCTGAATGGAGTGCTGCTATTTGGGCAGGGGCTATCCATTTATCCATGCTCCTAAAATAGAGGAGTTTGCAGCCTTCAGCAAAGTGACCACAGTGCAAAATGATTGCTAACAAAAAGGGTTAATAACTAATAACCACATAGTTTTATTATTAAACCAGTTGTCTGCAGCAGGGGGTTACTTAAAGTTAGAAGACAGTTTTTGTCATCTGTTGTTTATAGTTTTATGTATTCATTTGTTGAATATTTTTGGCATATACCTTCTTTTTTGGATTTAATTTTGTTTCTGGTCTGGTCATTCCACATTGGAGAAGTATCTCAGCAACCTGTTTTTTCCTCCTGAACTTTGACATAACCAATATCTTTCTTTTTACTGATAGGCCTTGAAATATTTCTGTTATTTTATAGTGTATATTGCTTTCTGAGTCAAAAGTAGATGGCACCCGAACAGCGTCTTTAATGTTGCTCTGTCAGATCTGAGTTTCCTTTCAAAAGGTTGAGAAATAACTCTTTGCAGTTGTTTTCAGTATTTCTGTAGAACAATGACACATTTTGCTTCTTTAACAGGATTGCACGTTCTTCACTCGGAAGGAAATCCTTCGGTAAGTAAATTGTTTTAAATTTCTCCTTTGTGATCCATGTGGAAGGGGCTAAATCTTTTTATCTGACTTGTGAGGAAACCAGATAAAGCCAGTTATTCTGCAGGAATTAATAGTATAGAATAGAGTAGGATTGGATGTAAGATACACTTATAATGTATAATTGTCATAAGGTGGTGATTAGCTTGAAGTAAGCATCATAGACTATTTTAGGGTTGAGCCAGTGACTTGTATGAAAGGGATTTGCTGCTTTTCTGCTCAGTGATACCAGTCAGGGCACATCCTGCAGTCAGCGTAGAATCCAGAGGTGTTTCTACCTGAGATGAAGTTTTAGTGAGCAGGAATAAAATGGGTTATGACCCCCCTGGTTAATTAACACTTACTGATTTAGCATCTCCCTGTCTCAGTATAGGGACAGCCAGGTACCACTGGGCACTTATTTACCCTGCAGTATGCTCTGAGCTGGTATGGAGGAAATGCAGGTTCAGTCCTCTTTAGGCTGAACTGAATTTCTTGTGCAGCTGCCAAATTCAGTGAGATGATCCAGCAAGGAGCATCCTTACAAAAAGACAAAAAAGAAAGCTCTATCTGGCTCACCATCCATTTGCACAGCTGTTAATGACTGTTATGTAGGTGGGGATGAAGGAATTAATATGGCAGCTTCAATTTAGATTGCTATAAATGGATGTAAACCAGCATGAGATTGCAATTAGGTGAAATGGGCTAAGTGGTTTTATCTGTCCCTACAGGGGAAGTAGCCCATCAAAAGCCCAAAGAACAGTAAATCTATTTTCTGCTGGTTTAATAAGCTGAATCAGCTCTCTGAAGGATCAAATGAGTGCCAAAGCTGGCGTAAGAGCCAGAGCGAGCAAATGAAAATGAGGAGAACATTTCCCTGCCAGTAAGGTGTTAGATTGACTTATACGCTGACTTTAGTGTGCAAGGCTTTGGTGTCAGCATCAGCTTAAGTCAACATAAATGCAGGCTGTGTTAAGAGGGGTTGAAGACACATTTTTTGATTAGTGATCTGAGTGTGGATAATGTGCAAATTATTAGAAAATAATATAACTTATTAATTTAAAGTGAAGAAAAAAATAACACAAAATACTGAAAATGGATCTAGGAGAAAATATAAAGTAAGGCTGCAGCAAAAGCAAGGGTGCCTGGTGAAAGAGAAAAAGAGAAACAGTAGCTCACTATTGGAGTTTGATAGCTGTTTATCACCAGAAAATCTAAATACACTCCTAAGTCTTGGTTAAAGGTGATTAATTTTTGGAAGTGCTGATGGCAGCTGTGAGCATTCATTCATGGGCCCAGGGCAAGAACATATTAAAGAATGTTGGTTATTGTAGACATATTTATGTTATCACTGACTTAAAACATTATCTGAAATATTCATAGGACAGCTGTCCTATGACAAATGTTTAGAGCTGTTACTGGTTGCTTTGGTGGTGTTAGGGCTTTGAAAACATGCCCCAGTTTTCTTAAGGAGAATGTGGAAATTTAGACCAGTGTGTGTAGCTTCAGGACACAACTTTTCTGCATGGAGAGATGCCAAAACACTGGTAGACAATCAGTCTGTAAGTGCCTAGAATTTAATACACGATCAGAGGCAGCCGCTGCAGTTTTGTTAAAAGTGAATCTTCCTGTGAGTGTCTGCGGTTGTAAGTCAGAGAAAAGAAGCAGCTGCAACATGCCTTTATTTTGGTAAAGACTTCTACATATTCCAATTTGTGTTAGTCCTTTTCTACTTGTGTAAGTGCACTGAACTCTTGGTCAAAATACTCCTGAACATAGAAAATTGTTGAGAATGGTAAGAAACATTGAGGTGAAGAGAGTTGCAAATGCTATGAAGATCAAGATTAGCTTTTTCAACGGTACTCAGTATGTTAGAGAAATTACTAGAGTCAAAGTGAGCGAAAGAAAATTCACACACTCAAGTCCTAAGAACTGTGAAAAAATTTGCAAGTGCAGAATGGAGTGTATAAAAAAATGGGCTGGGGGGTTAGTGATCTGAGCCAAGTGAGCATGATTTTAACACCACCACCCCCACAATGCTCTTGTAAAAAAGAGAAATGCATTTCTACAATGCATTAGCCTCAGCAGTGTTTATAAAATGGGAGAATTCCAGTCAGCAGTACCACGACCTCAGTAGGAATAGACTGTCCAGTTTTGGGCATCACCATTCAAAAAAGATTTGTTATCCTGGAAAACATCCTGTAGAGAGAAAGAGGAATAAAAAGAAAAAAAAAAAAAAAAGACGTGAAGCAAAGTTGGGAAACCTCTTTAGTTATAGCAATGAATCTGTTTGTATAATGTGCCTCTCTTGTGATTGTAAATGGGAACAAATGGTTGAGTTGTCTCTCATAAGGCATTATTTCTCTTACTCAGTTTTACAAATCTGATTTTCTGACAGACAAGATTTTACTCTGGCAATAATACTTATCTGCTCATCAGCCCATCTGTTTCTGCTTCTCCCTGTAGACTGGTACAACTTGGCACTCAAACGCAGGTGTTCCTGAATGTCTGTCCTAGCCAAAAAGCACAAAAGTTGTACAAGTTATATTACTCGAGAGTGACTTAACCTAGTTGGTGCCATATTCCCCTGGCAGTTGTCTAAATGACCAAGCTGGGCACCATTTGAGATGTCAGCAAACCTTTGAACCTTTTTGGTAGAAGAAAAATAGTTTTTCTGTTGCCTTCTCTTCTCTGCCTGTTTCATGGCTTGTTCTTGATGGGTGAAAGGTGAGGTGACAGGAGCCCTTGTAGCCAATCCAGCTGCATGTTGGATTTTAAATCTGAAATCTGCCAGAGAATTAAGCAGTTGGTTTCCTTCAAGTGTCTGGAAAGCTTCCTTATAAGGGAGCAAATGCAGCAAACTGCTTGGGAGGCAGCTTGCTGCGAAGCAAGTTGCTACGCAAATGGAGGGAGGAGTTGGAAAACAACTCCTGTTTTTCTTTTAAAGAGTTTGAAGTTTTGTATGCGGAAAGGGGAATTGCCCTATTGTCATCTTTGGGGGAAAACACATCAGCCAAAAGAATGAAATTGAGGGGAGCTGTATACCCTTGGGAATCTTCCTGAGTTTTAGGCAAGAAACTACATACACAGAGAATATATATCCTGAAGCTACTGTTGATCTTGTTAATTGTGTTACTATTCTTGTTGTTAAAAAATGCATCCGTATCCTCTGTGAATGAAAAAGGAAAAAAAAAAGTTTTAGGTAGTTCCTGTATTTCTGTACCATAAACTTTTCCTGTATTATATTTTAGTCAGATTGTACCTGTTTTGCTAAGGCTTGTGAGAGGAGAGAATCCCACTCACTGTTGATCTGTATGGAGTCTGGAGTGCTGCTGTACTGTGTCCAGTGCTGTACAGTGTCCAGTTCTAGGCTCTCCAGTACAGGAGAAATAAGGAGCTGCTCCAGCATCTGGCAAAGGGCCATTGAGATGGAAAAGGGTCTGAGGACTCTCTCATATGAGGAAAGGTGAGAGACCTGAGATCTGGAGGGTGCAAAGGAGACTGCCCCAGGAAAAAGGACAATGGGTACAGACAGAAACACAGGAGGTTCTAGCTGAACAGAGGGAAGCACTGTGAGGGTGACCAAGCACTACACCAGGCTGCCCAGACAGGTTGTGGAATCTCCAGCCTTGGAGGTACTCAAAAGCCATCTGGATATGGCAGCCTGCTCCAGGCGCCCTTTCTGGGCAGGAGGTTGCACCAGTTCATCTCAGGAGTTCTCACAACCTCAGTCAGTGTGATTCTTGGAATCACCAGCAGAAAAGATTCCTGTGAGCATTGGTTTGAGTGATGCTTCAAAGAAGGAAAAACATTATAAAGTGTTCTTATCTATACGCACTATGCATCATATAGGTCTGGGAACAGTAGGGTACATGTATTGAAAATCAGTTTTCCTAACTACAACTAGATTTAGAATAAATGTATTATAAATTGTCTGCCAAAAGCATTTCTCACAATTTCTTTTTAATTTTACTGCAGATGATTTGGGAGGATATTTCTGTAGTATTCTCTTAAATTTATTTGTGCTGCTTCGTTTTGCATTGCAAGGATGGATAAATAATTTATACGCTAACTAAAAACTAGCAGAAGACTCATCTATCCATTTTTTCTCATCTTATTATGCTGCCTTTTTATAAATCTGATCTCTGTACCCAGTTATTGTATTTTATTGATAGAATGAAAATCAACTGGAAAGCATAAAAGGGATAAGGCATATCGGTAACAGAATTCCTTCAACTTTCAACTCTTCCTGCTTGTATTTCTCACTGTCCTTTTTTCTTTATCTGATTGTCAAACTGTGGCAATTCAGTGAGTTGTGTTTTCAGTCTCTGTCTGAATCTCCTTGTATCATGTTTCCTGTCATTTTGGTTTCAGCTACACGTGGTAGACCACCTTCTCTAATAGACTGTTCTAACCTCTTGCAATCCTTGGAAGCAATAATTCACTGAGGAGTTGGTGCAGCATAGAGATTTATGCCTCCATTACCATGTGTAACATTTAACATTTATTGTTGCAAAAACAGTTTGTGCAAGTATGTCATAAATCTGAGACCCACCAAATACTTTATCAGTTGCTGACAGCCCCAAAGACCCCTCCTTCCTCAGTTTCTTAGCCCCAGATTAAAGAACCTCCTTCTCTTTGAGCTATTGGAGGTTTTTTCTCCCTGTGTGGCGGACTTGTAGATTTTGGTCTGTCTGGCCATGTTCCCCAGCTGTCCATTAAAGGACTGCAGGACAAGAGGGCATGTGCAGTTCACTGATTTGCATTGCTACAGGGCTACAGCTACAACCTCTGTAGCAAGGGTTGTAAATCGGTTTCCATCAGTGCATTCTGTCCTGCATTCTGTGCAATCCCATCTTCAATGCTGCTGCTTCTTTTACTTCCAGCATCTCAGGTGCTTGGAAGGTCTGATTGCTGAGACCTGGCTCTTTCCTGGGCTTTATGTCGACTTGTCAGTTCTCCTGCTGGTCTCCAGAGTGGTGAATTCTTCTCTGTGTATTACACAAAGTCCTTCTCCAGCTGTTCCACTCAGCTCTGGCATCTGGACAGGAGCCTATAGATCTGATTGTGGTGAAAACCCAAAAGTACAACTGAACAGCAGCTGTACCCTTCTGGTCCTGGTGCTGGCACAGGTTGTTCCATCCTGTACAACCAGCGTGTGGGCAGGTCATGCCACAGCTCCTGTGAACCCATGGTGGGACTGTCCATCAGCACTCACTGCCTGCTCATTGCTCTAGTTGAGCCATTTGCTATTTTTTTTTCCTGAACATGCAGAACAACCTAGAATTTACTCTTTGAAATGGTCTTGACTGTAATGTACAAGTCTTTGAATGCATCCCTTTTCCTTAGGAATAAATAGGATATATGTTGATGAATAAAAATGTTTTCCCCTTACAGCATAAATCAAGTGACAGTTGCTGTGGGACCCAAACTGGGGAGATGTTTATTCATTTTTAAAGGCCACTTTAGGCCACTAAAGGCCAAGGCTCTACTTATTTCTAATCAATGAGCCATTGCAAGCTTTTATCTTTTGTTTTCAGCACTCCTTCAGTGCAGAGTTCCTGTTAAAGAGGCAGCTCAGCCAGCTGTAATGTGTTGTCACTACGTTTGGTGGTGGAGATGAATGTACACCAGGCCAAGGAAGAGCTGCTTTGTGTTTTAACACACCTACTGGTGACCTTGGGTACAGTCTGACTCCCTCCCAAGGCTCAATACTGAATTTAAACGGTTGCTGCAGGGTGTAAGCTTAGTAATCTCTTTTTCAGATCTATTCAGGTAGAGCAGGAGGCTCTGTTGTAAGTTTGGAGACATCCCAAACTATGTCCAGCAAATACCCACAGTGTTACCCTTGCTGACTCTAGGATGCTTCACCCTTGAGAAGTGGGAACAGACCCTGACCTACCATTTTTGCCATGTAAAAGACCCGAAGTAGTAAAATGAAAGTTATGGTCAATCAAAAGTAGGCTGTAGGGACAAAACTGTGTTGTGGGTTTTTTCTGAACACTGCATTTTTGGTTTTTGCTGGTTGATGGGCAGCTGAGTTGATTTTAAAACTACTGCTGTCTACAGGGATAAGTCTTGTTCTGCCTTTGTTGATTAATTTAATAGAAAAATTAAACCCCCATTTTATTCTGGTGCTGTCACAACTGCTTCAGTAACTTCAAGGAGCTGACTGTGAAAACATCTATATTTTCAAACACATCAGTTCCCTGAACCTCACTGCACATTCTTAAGTGTTAGTGCTTATACAAAGGACTTGAGTAGCTGGTAGGCTTCAAATTTCTGCAAGGGCGGATCGGCAGTCTGAGTTTAGACTGGATTAAAATGATACAGAATCACAGCCTTGAATGTTGTACATTAAGCATAAACATATACCAGTACCTGTGGGGACAGACCATCATTAGTTAATGAAATTTGCCATTAAATTTGTCACCACATACCCTCCCACTCTCATTTGTGGCAGGGAAGACACTGCCAATTTTTCATTTCCTACTTCCATGCAAAATGAATAAGAAATCCTGCTGACAAAGAGAGCACATCCAGGAATAGGAAAATGCTTCTGCATGCATCCAGAAGAATCTTCTAAAGGAAATACAGCTGCAGGATCTGTAGTTACTGCTGCAAAGACAGTGAGGCTGGTCTTGGGCTTCTGAATATACATAATGGTCTCTGTATGATAATGGCAGCTTTTCCAAATCTGTGTTTGCAGACAGCACTGCAAAACCTTACATTACCTCCCTGACAAATGTTTCTGTGTCTAGGACAGCTAAAGAGGCTTTAGGTTGTTTTCAGACATGCTTTTTGTGAAGGGCATGCTGAGTAAAAGGACCTTTCCTCTAGGTCACAACTGCTCTGATGTGTTCAGGTCACTTGAAGAGCCTTCTGCTTCTCCAAAACAGGAGAAATATCAGGTTCTTTACCAGAGCTTTGTTTCTTCTCTATTTGCAGTTAGGAATTAATGTTGTTGAGAGATGTGAGAGAACAGTCAGTAAGGAGAGCAGTGTTTGGGAAGTGATTACTGATTTCTCATAATGCACAACACTACAAGGTGCAGTGAGGTATTGCATATAGGCAGGAGGATTATGAGTGTAAATAACCCTGATGTCTACTGAGCTTTATGTCGTGTTACAGAGTAATTGATCAGACACGTATTGTTTCCTTGCCAAAAATAAGTACTCACACAATGTAACATAAATTATTCAACTAAACCGGAGTTTTGGTGGAACTCCAGAAAAAAGGACTGTGTTCCTTATGACAGGTAGATTTCTTGGCAACCTGTTAAGAGGCTGAGGCAGGTCTGTTATTTTTTCTACAAAATCCAGTATTTGATACTGGCAATCCAGTTTATTATAAAACAATACATAGTGTCTCTGAAGAGCCTTCCAGCATCAAGATCTTACAAAACGAAAAGCTGTTAGTGTTTTTTGTGGTTGTTTGGTTGGTTGGGGTTTTTTGGTTTTTATTTTGAAGGATAATGGACTTAAGTGCAACATACTATATGTTTGGTCTAGGGAAATCTTATGGTCCTTTTCACAGTCGTAAATGCTAATCATGTCATGTGATAAGGCTATTACAGATAGAGTTGCTAGATCCTTGCAGATAAAAACATGTGGAAGATGTGTTTTATTGCTGTAATTTAGTTTGCAGGAGCTAGATCAGAGCCACTTCCTACAGACTCATTTGGATGCTTTAGTGTGAAATCCACTCAGGCAGAAAGCTCTTACATCCACAGATCTTTGACCAATTAACAACAGAGGAAAACAGTTGGGAGGGAAAACAGGATATGAGAGCTGCCCTCACCTCAAATCTGCAGTTAGTTACCTGCATGTTTCTGTGTCCAGCACCTGCCTTCCAGACAATTCTGGCAGTCTAGTCTAGAGTTGGGAGCCATATCCTTCTTTCAGCTGCCAAAGGGTATGGCTGAACTTCAGTATCAATAAATTGCAATTTCTGTGGACAAGATAGCAAATTCTGTCAGCAAGAAGTGACAGGTTTACTTTGCACCGATATTGCATGTTATAAAGAGACAAGTCTAATATTAGATAAAGTACAAAAGGAAGTCTTGGCAGTTAAAATAAGCAGGGATTGTCAGCTCCTGAATTTCTGAGTATTGTCCACAATGGTCAAGTTGATGTCCACAAATGTCAATAATGAGTGCTTAATTTTCTTGAAGACTAGAACACCATTTCAATATTCTAGCTTTTTAAAAAGTAGGTAACCCATAGATGGATATTGGACTTGAAAGTTTTGCTTTCTTTTAAGTTTTTCTTTTTAAGTGCTTTCAAGTTGCTTTTTCTGTTGTATTTAGAAGCATCTTTTTAGCTGCTATTTACAATGGAGGAATCAATTGCTAGAGAGGGAAATGGCTATTGCATCTTGAATTACACAGTATTTATGAAATGTCAGGGTGAGCTATGGTGAGCAGCTGAAATCTGCTGAGGTAGTGGATATCCAATTTCTGGTATGGCACAAAATATTGCTGTGCAGGATGAAGACATCAGTTTCCGACAATGCAGAAAAATACGTGTTTCCGTGTTTCATTTCATGTGTTCTTTGTGGCATATCATAAGAAAACAGCTGTCTGTAGATGCCTTATCCTAGGTTTGAGTTTATTTACACACAAGAACCTGAAGTAGTTCAGTTGGATGCAGAGCTGCTGCAGGTAAAGCTGGGGAGATGAAGGGGGCATTGCTGAGGCATTGCTTCCTGTATTACTGTTTTGTTTATATTCTGCTTTTAAAACATGGTAATCTCTATGTAACTGTTAGTATGCCTAGTGAGTAGGCAGGATTTTTTGTTAAAAGGAAAATAGTCACCAGATACAGCTTTATAATGTGTACAAGTAGTACATGTGCCCCACTGAGAGATCAGAATACATAGGACGTGTTAATATATAGGACAGGACAAAGGGGCACTCTCTGTCCTAAGCAGTTTATGAATTAGGTGTAAGACTAAACTTCCACATATGATAAGAATTGCATTTCATAGTATGTGCCTTGGTTCAGGCCTTCTGTGCACATACCTGGCAGTGCCTAAATGTTACATACATGCAGTGTGAAACTCTGCTCAGTTACAGACCTCGAGAAACACGTGGCTGTTGGTAGCAGTTATGCTGGATACTGCATCAAAGCCCTCTTTTTTCAGAAAGATGGGAATTTGGTGGGCTCAGACTTGTGCACTAAAACCAATGATTAGAGCTGCAAGACGGATTTGTACCTGATTACTGTCTGAATGGAACTGGTTATTTAAAATTGGTTATTGGCTGTTTGTTTCTGCTTGCTTACAGGTTGCACGGCCGATACCATGAAATGGCACCAAACGTTGTGCCCATGGACTATACAAAGGATCCAGATGTTAAACTACCTATGCAGCTTATAATAAACATGCCTGAGCTAAAGGTATCACTTCTGACTGCTTGCAAACTGCATCTTAACTTCTGTAGCTCATCTGCCAGACTTTTTGCCAAAATTGATATCCAGAAGCACTGTGGCATGCTGAGGTCTTCCCCTTCCTGTTATTGTTCAAGGGCGAAACCAGCCCCAGAAGCTGGAAAATATTTAGGTGAATGTCTTTCTTGCAGAGATAGTTACGGTAGATGTTAAAGGAAATGAAGAGGAAATAAATTTAGCAACCTTTGCTCTTTGTGTGTATTCTCCACAGAAGCCACATACTCAGAGGGATCTCTGTGTGAAGAGCTGGTTAGAAATACAAAGTTCTTATCTCAGTCTGTTCATAGGAAATTTGCTAGCAGTGTGCAGAATATTGCTAATAAAAAGTAAAGGTTTTCCCCTTTTTTCTCAGCTACCTGAGCACAATAAATATTATTTTTCTTAATTATCAGGACTTTTCATTTTCATGGGGACATTACATGGTAGGAAGTGGAGAAACAGTCCATGTAACTGCAAATGAGAGAAACAGTAGGTATAAGGCAATCAGTGCAAGAAAAATTGAGACACTATTTGTTTTTATTCTCAGTTCAACAGTTTAATAATTTATGGCTTTAACAGGACAAATGTGGACTTTTAGCATTTATTTTTGAACAGCTCATTGAACTGTGTTGTGCTTTGTCACACAGTGTATTTTTTATGTATGCTAGTCAATTGATGACTACAAATTACTATAATGTGGAAACAATTATGTGTTCAATATGATAGTTGCGTGAAGCATTATTAAGCTTTTTAAGAACAATGCTATCAACACCTTGTAACTGATGGCTTTCTACTTAATGATCTAGAAATTCTTCCTTAGTGTCGGGTTTTTTTTCCAAATACCTGATATTTTACAAGTAGAAGCCGTGTGTTAGAAATTCAGTTGTAGAGGACGCTAAGTCAACATGAAGTGAAAAACATTTGAATTAGATTTCAAATTGAAGTTCACAAAACTCTTTATTCTTTTAATACCACACTTGCTGTATGTTTGATTCTGGAATAATATAGTTTTTTGAACAAGAAGCATGTTTTGATAATGTGTGCATGTTAGAAAGTATTCAACCAGCATTTCATATAAATGGAAACATTAAACACATACAAACATTTAATTCACTAGAAAACCTTGGGAAAATTTTTATCCTTCAGTTATTCTTCAGACTCTAATTTAGCAGATGCCTATGGACAGCTTGGGTTTTTGAAGAAGCTGAGAAATATTTTAGAATTCTTTTTCACAGTAAGCATGGGCTTCTTCAGCAAAATATATTTATGCTTTTTCTAATGGCATCAGTATTCCTTAGGGTTTATGTTATCATCTCTGAGATCTTGACAGCATAACATGAAATCCTTTGGCACAGTTCTTTGACTGCTCAGAGTTTAACTGCCAGACAGCTGAGAGTTGCTTTGTGACAAATCAAGGCTAAGCTTAGAAAAGAAGGTGAGAAATTTTGATCACACTGTCTTTTTTGCTTCAGTGATAGAGGAGTGAACATTTAAGGAACAGCTCATTCTATGAGAACTTGAACCTGGTACTGAAGCTGACATATAAACCAGAAATTTTATACAGGATCATATTTAAATTGAGGTACGGGAGCATATCATGCTAGTTTAGCAAACTTAGGTAGTAATGATAGACTTCCTAAGAGGCTTCCATGTATGAAGTGGACCATAATCTATCTTCTGGGACCATAAATCTGTGAGGCTTTCGAACTCTGCTTTAGAAGATGTCTCCAGGTAATGGAACTTGACTTTATGAAAGTAACAGGACAAACTCAGTGTTGAATTTTATACAAATTCTCTCTCACGTCTCATAAGTCTGTGGAAGAACCTTAGAAATATTGGTGTCAAAACACTCATTTTATTTCAAGAATTCTAGGAGCTCACAGAGAAAAGTGCTTTCAATAGCTACTGAGCTTGTTTCCAGTAAAATCCCAGTAAGAGGAGACTAGGTCATATTCCATAACTCTTTCAAAGCATTGATACTAAAAGATGCCTGGGATCTTTGTTATAAACTGGGGTCCATCTTGCTTATGAAGCATCTTGTGGGCACCTGTGTGGACGGGGGTGAGGGGGAGAGAGTCTTTCCTCATTTGTTTATTTTTGAAGCAATCTAGGTACTAACTTCAGCTCATACACTAAGAAAAAAATCTTTAACCTTTGCAACTTGACCAGACTGCCTAACAAATCATTATGGTGTTTTCTTTCTTTGGTAAATTTTCATCAAGGTGAAGACAAAGACAACATTTACTTCTTAAAATAGAAATAAATGACCTAAATGTCTATTGAATTCTAATAAAATTAGTGCTAATTTCAATGCACCTGGCTTTTTTCATATGCACATTACATTTCTAGTTACTGGCAGTGTTGAGCTCAATACCACTGCAGGTTCTGACAAACGGCTAGAATCAATAATGCACTTTTCTAAATTAGATTCTGCTAATATAAAGAAAGCTCTTTACCTCATGCATTAAAGTTTTGAGCCAGGTGTTTTGTGTTTCAAGGAAAAAAATGCTGATGGTCATTCTCTTTAATTGGTAATGAATTATTCACTAACTCCTGATGCTTAAAAGTTGAAAGTTGGGACAAGAAATAAATAAATAAAGACAGGGAAGGTGCTTTAAGTTGATTAGGTCTACCATTACACTGAAGTTAACAGAGCTACTTTACTCCATCATTTTCATGGCAGTCTCTGTTCTCAAATTTTTGCAATCTTGGTTACACAGGCACCCGTCTAATAAATTAACTTTGGGGCATCTGAACACCTGTGAGATTGCAGTAATTATTATAGCAAAACTGTAGCCATGATATGTACTGCTTGGTGTGGGACCAGGGAGAAAGCAAAAGTGATATTTTTTCAATTTAAAACTTATTTTGGTCACATTATTGCTGTCGTTGCCATAGAGCTGCAAGTGGGAATGTAACCTGCTGCCAGAGACCCCTGTGCTTGGTAGCAGTGGTGGATGTCCATACCCAGATTCCAGATTGCCTCGTTCCTAGATTGTGGACTCTGTGGGCACTGCAGTGCAGAGCAATCCTTCTCTCTGGAGCTGGGCAGCAAAGGGCTGCTGGATGGCAACCATTTTTTTTCACTCACTTTACAGTCTATTGCTTCCTGCATTTTGGCTCACACAAGAACTTCATTGACCCTCACAGGCCTTGTCATAAGCTGCACTAGGGAGGTAGGTAGTTCATAAATCCACTGCTGAAACAGAATGGGCAGCAGGCACAGGAATCAGCCAGGAGCCAGCAAGGACACGTAGGGAACAGCGACTCCATTGCACATTTCAGAACCAATGTTAGCACCCTATTTGTAATAAGTTTAAAAGTGAATGTAAGCAAGTTGCTTCAAAATAAAAATAATTTCCACAGTGTTAATAGGATGAAGTTTTAGAAGTGATTTCAGCGAGTCTTCAGGTTCAAAGCTTTCTGTGTAATGGGCAGTGACACCTTGGCTTTCTTTGTGAAGGGCGATGGGGAACACTACAGCAGGGTGATCTTCCCAAGCCCCATCCCTGCTCTGGCCAATCTTTGCCTCCAGCTCATTTCAACATCCTCCCTGTGTTCTGTTAGTTGTTTCTAGTTGTGATGGGATGTTTTACTCCTTTCAGACCACTCTCCTTGCTTCTCTGAAGTCTCTTTATCTGAGCATCTCAGCTGTGTTTGCTCCAAGTATCATAAGCAAGGGTTGTTTTCTCTGCATCGAACCCCAGGCCTGGAGCATTGTCTGTGCACTTCCCTGTCCCAGTTAGGAATCAGTTCTTTTCACAATGCCTTATCTTCTTCCCATGAGGTACTGGTAGGTTCTCTAATATTTAAGCAATTCTGTATACAGCTTAAATCTTTGCTTTTTTGGCTGTTATGACTTCAGTAAAGAGTCGTTGCTGAACTTCGTATGCTTCTGCTTTCTGTCAGAACAAAATGGTATTTTCTATTAACACATAAACTTACCAATTTAGCTCTGTCTTAGCCTTGGTTTCTGCAGGAATTTCTTAAACAGTACCCTGCAGGCATTGCAGAGAAGTGGCTGCAGGGTAATACAATATAATATAATCATAGACACATAAAACCCAAGCTATTGATTTTGAGGAAGAAGAAAATTAAGAAAAAAACCCTGCAAAGAAACTTGTTTTTTTCTGCTCCAGGGACAATTTGCTGTTGCACTTATTATGCTTCCCTTCTGAAGCACCAGTCTTTCCTTTGGAGCTTTGGTAATGAACAATTTAGCTACTTTTATATCTTTTATATTAATCTTTGTCTGATAGCAATTTCCGTCCCCCCCCCACCCCGCCCCGAATAACGCCTGAAATTTGAGAAAGGCTAGTTTTTACCATTGCTGAAAAAGTCCTGATTAAATCATCCAAAAGGATTCTGACTTGCAATAATCTCCAAAATAGAATGCTTTGTTCTTTTAAATATATTCTTTAAAGTCAATGGGGGCTTATATTCAAATACAAAAGGGAAAATCATCATTGTGTTTCTGTGGAGATGAAAATTAAGTAGCATTTTATAATGACTCTTCAGTATCTCCAACTTAATTATCTTGACCTATCTTTGAACTTCACTTGCAACCTCATATTTCCAAAATGCAGTCAGCTTGTGGGAATAGATTGTGGATGCTTGAAATTCATTCCTCAAATTACAGAACAGATAAGGCAAAAGGCCACCAGAGTGCTTTCCTAGAGTCTTGAATGGAAACTAGAGGGCAGAAGAATATAGCAGGTGATTTAGCTGCAATGTCAGGAATAAACCCTCTAACAGTTTGTTAGAAAACGAATGGTTGTGTTTTATTGTAAGCTGTTATACTTCTGCATTTTGGAATAGATGCTGTGTGAGATTTAAAAGTGCACCGAAACACAATTACCTGAGTAAAAGAAGTGTTCCTTGCAAAAATGGATTGCACGTTTATGGTTCTCTCAAGCCAAAACAGCAGAGCTGTTTTTCAATTGTAACAATTCTTTATTGTTTTTGTCTCCCTTTTCATTTTTATCATGGGAGTACAGAAAAAGCTTTTTAAGACAAGTGTAAGTTTCTAGTTTTTAAAGGAATCTTTTTTTCAACAATCAGTGCTTATGGGAAAGCGATCTAGGAAAAAACAATATCATTTTCCCCTTTACTCCCTTCCCCCATGGCTCTTCCTTTAAATATGATGGAACCCTAATCTGTGCTCTTTAAGAGTGGAGGTAATGAAATTACAGAAAGGATGTGAAAAGTATCTGTGAAGGTAAGCTAATCCTTTCCATTGTGTAAGCCACAGATATACTGCCTGAAGACACATAATATGAGAAAGTTAAAGGAGAGAAATCAATTTGAGGAAAGATTTTATTTTTCATTTTGGTTTTAGAGATCCATTTGGCAAAGACTTACTTAAGAAGTATGCTTAGATTCATTTAAT
The DNA here is from genome assembly GCA_013397155.1 of Irena cyanogastra. Taxonomy (NCBI): domain Eukaryota; kingdom Metazoa; phylum Chordata; class Aves; order Passeriformes; family Irenidae; genus Irena; species Irena cyanogastra. Next base: position 158,581 of record VWZV01003992.1, read on the forward strand.
TCATTCTGAATTCATCTGCATTTTCAAGATCTCTGACATGCCAAATAAATAACTCATTATATGCAACTGCAATATGCTTATTGAGTCAGTGAGATCCTGCCCCAGCCTTTCTAAAACAGTCCTGGGCTTGATATTCACTGCTGATAGGGATATTTGCATCTGTGTGCTCCTGGTTTGTTACCCAATGCTGCCTCTAAGATGTCAGTTTACTGCTGTTTCCATGACACTTACTTCTGGTCAGGTTTGTTCCAAAGAAAGCTATACAGCATTTTAGAAATGAAAAATAAATTTCCAACGTGTTTTGATGTCCATTGTGATGTTTGGCATTCTCAATTAGTAAACATATAACACACCATTTTTTTGGTGTGCTTTTAGGAAGAAAGTGGGCCTTCTCACATATTTCAGCCCAGATGAATCTTACTTTGACTTATTTGTAAACTGGCAGTTTGAAACAATAGAACCAATTGTTCTTCCCTGCATGTCTGTGTGTGTGTATCCCACAAACAGGTAAATGTGTATAGCCATAGGTAAACCCCACAATCAGGTAAATGTCTATTCCACAAATATTTCCAGGCACATTTCCAGGCATTTAAGTGAGATACTTTAACCTGAGCAGTACCCACAGATGCACACCTGCTGTACCTACACATCATTTGCAAGACATGAGTGATCACTACATATCCTTTTACAGTGAGGTTCTCTCAGCCATCTGCCTGGGTCTGGGGTGTTATTTTTCATTCTCATGCTCTGGAGAGATGTGACCCTGCTGCTTTTTGAGGCTGCTTTTGATTTTCAGGAATCCTTCTTTTCTGTTCTGTTTAATTTGGTTTTATCTGGCTTGGTTTTGTCTTCAGCTGAACAGTGAACTCATTAATCTCCTGTCCTCTGAAATCTGTAGGCCTGTTCCAAATTGTGGATTCCTTCAGTCATCCATCCCTGCAGGAGAATTTGTATTTAGTACTGACTGCTTTAATGGGCTGTCATTTGAGCCTGAGACTCTGTGGTCCCTACTTCACCTGTCCATAAAAACAGCCTTGTTCCTGGTCATTACTTTTTTAGTCTCCACAGTTATGCCAAAAATGTATTCTATAGATGATTTTGTTCTTTGTGTGAGTTATCAAGAAAGAATTCAAGTGAACTGGAAAATAACATTTTCTGGTCATTTGTCTCTCAAATATAGCTGTTTCTTGAAATTTCATTTAAAATAATTGGATGGTTTATGAATACCTGTTAGGTAATTAAATTTACAGGAAAAAAAATAAATGGAGATATGATTGAACTTCTGAGCTTTCACAATACTGCTTCTTTAAAAGCCAAACAAAATGCTGCATGCATATTAAAAATAGTGAACTTGATATGCCACCACCACAGCTGTATATATTTATGAATCAGTGTGTTAATCAGTGTCTTGGCTTCAGATAAGATCTGTAGCACAGCTTTAATGAGATGTTACTCACAGCCCAAGTGATGTTTGTGTTCTGTTCATATTCAATTGAATTGATGGTCCAAGTTTTATTGATACAGCTACAAATTAGTGGCGGGGTTTTGTATAGCTCTGAGAAAGGTGATGGGTTTTTACTGTAAAAACATTTGTTTTGGATTTCATAGTAATATAGCAGGGTTTTTTATGCCTACTTGTGTGCTTATGGTTTTAGAATATTGTCTTATTCTGAGGTGCTAGAAATGATTTCAGGATCATCTCCTGTGGAGATTACATTTCATTTAAATCTCTGGAATTTTTAGTCAGTCCAACCACAGGTTAGACATTGACTTGTATCAGTGAAAGTAAAAGGCCAGAAGTGGTACTATGCAGCAGCAAGGACTGCTGAAACTTCCGGCTAAAGCATACAAATGTAAGTTTTTTGATGCATTTTTGTGGGAAAATAAGAAAAAATGTCTTTAAAGAGCCAACCATGCAATTAAATATTCATTATCAGGGAGTCTGCAGGTTTTTCATCTTCCAAATACCAGTCTATATATGTCTTTCACAGGAGAATCCCTTCAAAGAAAGGATTGTGGAGTCTTTCTCCGAAGATGGAGAGGGGAGCCTGAGCTTCAATGACTTTGTCGATATGTTCTCCGTGCTCAGTGAAATGGCTCCCCGAGAGCTTAAAGCAATCTATGCCTTTAAGATTTACGGTACTGTGTGGAGGGGCTCTGGTGTGCTTTTTGTGTTTGGAGTAAATGAGTAGTACACTTGGTGATCTTTGGTTCTTCTATTGTTTAGATTTTAACACAGATAACTTCATTTGTAAAGCAGACTTGGAAAAAACCCTCAATAAGCTGACCCGGGAAGAGCTGACAGCAGAAGAAATCACTCTGGTTTGTGAGAAGGTGATAGAAGAAGCTGATATGGATGGTGATGGGAAATTAGGATTTGCAGATTTTGAAAACATGATTTCCAAGGCACCAGACTTTCTCAGGTATTATTTTAAGAAAAAGACAGTCTCTTGCATACTGCAGGTGTTGTTTTAGGATATCACTGTGCAATCTAATACGAGAAGTGTCAGACATAAGTATTTTACTAGAGAACTGAGTAGGGGATGACTTCTTACCTAACTCAGTTTACTTTTCTAGGGCATATTCCAGTTCTCTCCTAGCTTAAGACTAAGAGCTCAGACTTTTAATTATCATCTTGCCCCTCCACCCCTCTTGGTGCAATTCAGGAAAATATTTTGATCTATTGCCAGCTCAGATTCATATTTTTCTTAAGCCTATAGCAAGGATCCCAGCTGTCTGCATAGGAATGTGTGTAAATGTATAAATGTTACAAATATACACAGAAAGACATTGATCTCTTTGCTGAGAAAGTGAAAGTGTTTTTTGAAGAACTGTAAAGTGTCCTGCAGAACACAGCATAGTATTTCTTTCACAAATGAAACTTCTGAGGAAAGACGTTAAAGCAATTCAACAATAAAGCAGGAGCAAATGATTGCTGTGAACCTTGAGAAACATCAGCTTCTGGAGAGGAGACACTCAATGTGAATGTCTTTTATACATTTCAGGTATTCCTTGACTAATCAAGTGTATCAACAGAAACCCCTTTAGAACAAGATATATATCATCATTATGGTGAGGCTCAGCTCAGTAGGTATTCTAATACCTTGTTTACAGATATTTCCAGGTAAGAAAGCATCTTCTTTATACTGCTATCCATGTGGAAGCTGCTGGGGTCAGGTAAAGTTTCCTTTAATCAATCAAAAGGCTGTGCTGCTCCTACAAATCTGGTAGAGAACAGTGATCAAATGTGAAGAATTGAAGGCAGATCTGAAGATTCAGTAGAAGCTGCAGTTTCAGAAGTTTCCTGTGCCGTGACTGACTTTACTGCTGTGTTGTAGAGGCTTGCAAACTGCTGACTGAGAATTCCAAGCTGAGGATGCTGTGCAGTCCAGTCATTTCCTGAGAAAGTTGCAGAGAAAAATGTTTGCCAGTGTAGCCATTGGAATGACTGTCACAATTATTTTTCTTTTCCAGTTTGGTGATGTTTTGGGAAGATGAGGAAATGAGTGAAAATCACTGAGTTCTGGGTATTCAGCAGGGCAAGATGATGAGTAAAAGGTTGGATGAAGCGAGATGTGTATTATAAGTTAGGTAAGAGAAATTGGAGAGCACTAATAAAATCAAAGGATGAGGCTACCAAGTATTGAAAGACTGAGTTGCTCAATCTAAACACATGTACTTAGATCCATGTCTGACAAGGTATCTCCTTCAGGCTTAAGATGGCAATGTGCATATTTAAGGAAGATGTTTAGCATCCCTGGCTTCCGGAGGAATTGTAACTTCCCTCTCAGGTTTAGGAGTTTGGCTGGGTTATGGAATTAATCTCTGAAGTTCTCAGGCCTAAGAACTAGTGATGATATAAAGAAGGGTCTCCTTCCACCTCCTAACCAAAACACAGGTTTAGAGCCTCTGACCAGGCAGTTTCTATAAAATAGCAGCTTCTGTGGGGATAACAGTACGAAGAAAACCATTTCTTAGCTGGAAATATATGTAAAGAAAATACTACAATCCTCTGAAGAATCTGATGTTTCTCATGGTTTAGCAACATGTGTCTTTGAAACTGTACTGGAAAATGAAAGTGTAATGGAAAAAAGTTTCAGAGTTGAGAATGTGTCTGTTTTCTAGATGGGTTTCTGTTTTAATCTGAGTTAACAGCTGCAGGAAAAGAAAGTGGCAGGGTCATGAGACTACTTTTATCAAAACCAATTTACATGGAAGATTTGATACCTCTGCCTTATTGTGGTTTACTGTTCATTTTGTCTGTAAAGGTATTTTATTGTTTTAGGACATTGTTAGTTCTACTTTTCCTGTATGCATCACAGACTGGCATACTTGTTAATACTGAACTTCCTGTTTTGAGGAGCTTACTGTAAATTTTAAAATTCTGTGTAAATATTGTGTTCTAAAGAGAGATTTGACTTTTGGAATGAGATTCATTGAAGTTTAATGCCGCAATAGGTTCATCAAAGTCTGACTGGGACTGAACCTAAGCAAGCCCTCTCTGGCAGGAGCCAGTGCCTGCCAACATGTGACAGACTTTGTGACATGGGACAAGAATGCAATTCCTGTAGCTGATCTCTGTGTTCTTTGTGCCATAACAGTCTTGGACACATTACCTATTCATTCACTGAAACAATGCTTTCTTACATCTTTGTGAATGAATCTCCAGCTCTGTTCCTAGCTTCTCATTTTCTGAGTTTTCAGCTGTAATGGTTGTCTTAAATGATAGCCTTGGGCTGTGTGCAGCCAAAGGGCAGACAGGGCTGTGCAGCTTCACTGGGTAATCTACTACAGAGCATGGAAAGCACAGGAAGTGTCTGAATAGCAGATCACCAACCCTGTATTCCAGTGGAAAACTGAACTAGCTTCTTACTATTGCAAAAAGATATAAAAACATGCTTTCACCTAAAATAAATTGTCCATTTGAAATCTTAAGCAGACATGTGGAAGAAATACCAACCCATCAATGTCCAAAGACAGTCACAGATTCATTTGTTTTTGCATATCTCCACTTTTTGTGCCCAGCTGAATGCATTCCAGAATTTAAATTCAAGGAAGCCCAGGAGTCTAATGATTTACCCTTCCAGCTGCTCAGCAACTCTGAAAATGGAACGCCTAGGAACCAAAGCAATAGCCACATTGAAAATGATTGCAGATGCTGGGTAACTGCAGTTTGCAGGGATTTTGCTGTGAAGCCATAGGCAGTCAATATTTCTGAACATCTGATCCCAGAATACCATCCTGGCACCTGGTATGAGAGTCTTCTGAAAATGCTGAATAACTTGCAAGGCCCCAGATGATTTTCATCTGTAGTAAAGGATTTCTTTGTTCTTTTCCTTTTCTCCCCACCAAAGCCATCTCTTCATATCATAAAAGGGAGAAATGTAGGATTCCACGCAGTTAAGTTTTATCCCTGGCTCTGCCATTGCTTGAGCAGGGGATCTGTATGAAGGCATAGAGCACTTTTTTCCTCTCTACTCTCTTATGTGGGTCCAGTGCTCACTCGACTTGTGACAAACATTGAGAACTTTCATTCAGCTGCAAATTATCAGCAGCAGCAGCATGAGATTTGAAGTTACTGAGAAGGAATATCTTCTTTACTCTGTGCACTCAGGTTTTGAAGCACATTTTTTACATGTTGGGTTTTTTTTAATCTGTCACATTATCAGACCTAGTTAACATACACAGCAGATATTAACTTTGACACCATGATCCAGGCTTTGACCTGCTATGAGCTGAAGTTCATCCACTCTATGTTGACTTACTTTCCTTATCTCATCACTCCTTTCTCAAACCTTTACTTAATGACTCTGTGTAGGTTTAATCTCCTACAGACAGCCTTTGCCAGCTTTGTGCTGCTGTCAGGCAAATGAAGATGCAGTGAAGTCTGTTGCTTGATTTGCACTGCTGTCGTTGAGGAATTTTTTCCAGACTAGAAGAAAACACTGTTAATCATTAACCAGGGAACATCTATGCAGTTGGCTGTTATCCCAGGAGCTGGACTAAGCTGTAAATGATAATGACATTTTCTAGTTCAGAAAATTGTATCCCGATAGTTTTATTTCAGTCAAAATTGTTACCGTTAAGAAGCTGCTTGTAGTTTAATGGAAGCATTGGCAGATTGAGCTGGCACTAGCTAAGTGTTCTGTTCTACAAGACTGGTTACGTTTTCCACGGGAAATTGTTTTATAAATCATCCTGGAAGTTTCAACTTACTTGAATGCCTAAGGGTGAAGCATGCTGTAACAATATGTAATGGGATTTGAGAGGAATATGGCATTAGTAATACCTGGGAGCTGCCAGAACCCGACAGGGAAACAACACATTAAACATTGGAAATGCAGTATTTCTGAAACTGTTGTGGGCCTTTGCCCAGCCCCCAGTTGATGATGTGATCCCAATCCTACCAAAAGCTGAAGTAAAGGAAGCTCCCTTATAAGGAATGTGCATCTCATAAGACTGTCCCAACATGCAGATTAATTAGTTCTTAGGGACTAATATTAGAACTAGTGACTAATTGGCAAGAGATGCTTAGCAAAGAAAGAGTGGAAGGGAATAATTTTTGTCAGTATTTTTTCAGAGTATTTTAGCTGCTTCTTAGTAAAAAGCTGAATTTTCAAAGGCCAAAATGACACTGATAAAAATAGAACTTTTTTTTTTTCTAATAAATAGATTTCCAGTTAGGTGGATTTGGGTGGATTTTTTGGGGGAATCAAATGTTTTCACATACAATGTGATGGATTTTTAGCTCCTAGATATTACCTGCATGGGAGTTAAATTGTTAAGAGCTTGGATTTATATAGTGTCTAGACATTTCTTGAAATGTGAATAAGGTATTTATAATTATTTTATTTAAAAAACATTAGTGCCAGTAAACTATTTGCATAACTGTCTGTTTTGTCTCACAGTGCTTAGGCTGGTGTGCTAGGCTGCTATACAACATATCTTTTACTGTCACCCAGATTTAATAAACTCTTAGAGACAAGGTTCCTAGGGACCATGGTGAATATGAAATTTTATCTCCTCCAAATACATGCCACAAGTTTCCTTTAGTGAATTTCTGATTCAAATCTAATAGCCATAATTAAGAGTATTCTTTTGGTAAAACAAAATCCAAAGAGAGTGCATCTAGAAAGTCTGCAGCCTCTCAAATGTTCCAAAAAGGTTTTCTTTCAGTGTAGGCAACAAAATTAGAGAATTTACATACAAAAATACATAATAATCTCAGTCAGTCAAGAAACAGTTGTTACTGTCATGACATTGAACAGATTGCTGCCTATGGACAGTGGGGTTTTAGCATACCCTCTTTAAATTGTCTCTCCCTGTGCTGCTGAGATGCTCGGGAGCTCTTCTGAAGCCTGGTGGCAGTTGTAAACCATGATGCTTGCCTGTATTAAAAAGCAAATAGAGAATAACAACCAGGATCTCTTTGGCCCAACAAGAGAAACAACTTTACCTGCCTGATTTGTCTTGGTTAGGACCCAAATGCTGTGCCATAGCAAATGTACCATTGGGAAACACTCAGGTCTGCTCTGATGCCTCAGGTTTTAGCTTTTATATTTTTCAGATTCTATACTACTTTAGTGTGTAGGTCTGAGCTTCATATTAAGGGTTGGTGAGCTCTCTTCACAGAGTAGGTAGACAAAACAATTCCTTCTCTAGCTGAGGAACAAATGATTCTCTAGCTAAGGACAAATGATCCAAGTCTCAGGCCCAAGAGCATAAACAATGTGGACTGAAGACAGAAAACAAGAAGGATGAGACTTCATAACCTAAAGCTATAACTGGACAATATGCAAATGGAGCAGAACTGATAAAAGTGAGAGACCCCGTGCCCGGGCATGCATTTCCCATCCATTTTTGGTCCATTTTGGTTCCCCTTGGGTGTAGCCCTGGCTGGGCTCTTGTGGATCCATTGAGGAAATCCTTTTAATAAATCCTGACTTTATTCTTTAACTCTTGTCTAGCCTCTGTTCTAGGTCAGCCTTCTCAAGGCATCAGCTCTACAACCAATAAACTGTGCAATTTATGCTTGATTTAATCCAGTATTGAGGTTGGTCCTTGAGCTAACATTTTCAGAAGATGGAATTTTCTCCCATGAAACTTAAATCTTCTCAAAGCATGAAAGAAGAAAGTAAATTTTTTTTTACACAGCACCTTCATTTTTGTACTTTAAGGAAAATCTTTTGCATAGTGACAAATGTGTTTGTATGTCTTAATATTTTTCTTTCTTTTGCAGTACTTTCCACATAAGAATCTGAAGATGTTTCTGCCAGTCCAGCCATTCTGAATCTCAGGCACTCCAGGGATTTTTGTCCTCTAATAAGGGTTTCTTAGAACTCAGCAGAAAGTACTGAAATAATTCTGGTCCACAAAAAGAAAGCATCATGTAATCTATAGGATATTTGGAACAGACACATTTATATCTTCACTGCTGGTCAAGCACTCTGGCAAAGATGGTTGGTTGTTGGATTGTGGAATTTCTTTTTTTCTCCCCTTTTCTTTTAACAGTCAGAATCAGAATATTATTAAAGATATTTCCACAGAGGTTTTATATTTATGAATATTTAATACTGCTCTGAAAAGAAAACCCCAAAAGCCTAGAGATTAGCTTTGGTGTGTTTTCCAAGAGTATTTGAAAGAAAGCATGGGCCTTAAATAATGAGATGCCTCTATCACTGTGTTGTACAGCTGAGATCTTGCATGGAAAATACCTGAGGTGAAGAACTGCAGTCAAGATCAAGCTACAGTTCCCAGCGTTGAAGACAGCCACAGCCCAGGTTTCCCTTTCAGCCACGGAAATGGCAACTGCTGGGTTTGGTGCTTACCTTCAACCAATATTTTATGGATTGTTGTGTCCTTATAAAACTTGAAATATTTGCCTTTTGTATATGATAACTGCATATGTGATTAATTTCTTCCCAAGATAAATGTTAAAACTGTGTCCTTATTCTCAAAGGGGCTCCTGCATTTTACTCATTCTATGGGCTGGTAATATCGAATGGAGGAACATGGTCATCTGTAACTCATGAAGAAATTGAAGAAGCACAGAACTACTATTAAGGACATGAAAAGATATTTTCTTTCAAAACAAGCTATGCAATCTCTCCCATAAAATGCATGAATGCAGTTCTATGTTTCTTTTTTCTCTCCAGCTGGAAATCAGCTAGATCTTTTTGTTGTGTGGTTTTTGTTTTTTTATTTTTATTTTTTTTACTTCCAGTATTGCTTAGATACTGGGGCCTGAAGACAATCATATGTATATTAATTATTGTTCTAACAGTCAATAGAAGGGCTCTGTCACTTACATGGCTTCTGTATCAAAGTCATCACAATTAAAACTTTTGAAGCATTCTGTCGTGCTTTGAGAATTTTTAGGCTGACCATATACTAATTTCCTTTCTGATCATTATTCCAATTACTATAAAGTTAAATCTTTCAAAGGATTAAATGTGTTATATAGAAAACTGTTAAAGCAGAGAACCTAACCTGTTTATCATTTCTGTAGGGATGGTGATGCTTATCTACCTTGGAAACACCTCTGTGTAGTGAACTTGCAGGATAGCTTGTTGTTCAGATTTACACACCATGAATAATGAAGAAGTATTTCTCTAGCAGTATGCATGCACATTGAAAGTTTCAATGGAAACTTTGGATATTCAAGGTATACAGGACACATGTCTAAGATTGCACAGTGAAAATGACAGTTATAACATTTATTTGTAATACATATCGTAGAGCTATCATATTCAGTGATGTTTATAGCGTTTTAATGCTTCCTCCTCCTAATTTCTGTTTAAATAAAGGAATTAAAACCTGAATTCCCTTACCCAAGTTCAAATTAACAGAAATCAATCCTCATATTCAGTTCTGATTGAGTAAAAAGAGATTCAAGCCTGTTTTTCATTTTGAGCAGATTAAGTTAGATGTATCGGCTGATTCAATCTATTTGCAAAACACTGGCATGAAGAGAGATTATGTTAAAATTGCTTCCTATTAATTGAAGTATCAGCCTATTTTTTTAAAAATTTATTTCCATCAGACATTTAATCTTGGAAGCCTTGTGAGGTGTGTAGGAAGATATGATTAGGATCTATTTGTAAAATATTAGGTTGCAAGATTTGGGATCAGATTATCTGGACAAAAAGGATCTTGTGCTGATGACATAGGTCAGTTCCTTTTGGCATCAACATTCTTCTGTGTGTTATGATTGTTATTAGCTAAAATTCCTGTTTTCCTGACACTGTGTGTCATTCTTGGGTTATATCATACTCCCTTCTTAAAGGACAAGTGGCCTTGGAAGTGCTCAGTGTGTTGTTTCCCTGAGTCCTCCCTGATGTAAATGTCAGAAAGCCCTTACAAGACACTTGAGTTTGCAGCCAGATGTTTGACCTTGGAGTCATCCACCTAAGCTGAGAAACAAAGAGAAAAAGAAATTAGGGGTACATTGTGGAGAAATATTCCTGTTCATAGAGACACATTCTTGCAAAATACTGCAGATACAAATGTGTGCAGCTGTCCTAACTGCCTTTGTTTTTTTGACTTACATTCATGTCCTGTAACAAAAACCGGAGCAACACTGTGTGACCCTGGCATTTGAGAGAGATCCGTGAGCTCAATCCTTCAGCACTGCCTAGTGGTGGGTGAGTATTTCCAGCACCTGATGGCAAAGGTGAGGGACAAATTTCTGAAGAGCATTGTATTTGCGCTTTCACCGTTGTCTGTGGCTGGATGACTTGCAACTGGCAGTTTTCTTACAGCAAGACTGTTGAGTGAGTAGTTCAGTGCGATGCAAATTTAATCCTGTCATGAGGTATTAAACCTGCTGGACTTTGGCAATTGTATTACTGGCACAATCTAACAGGTTCTCTAGCAAGTGTTTCTTCAATCAGCCTTACTCTAAAAGAACTATCAGGCCATGTAGAAAGAAACTGAAACAGTAAAAGAGGTTTAGATTTTAAACAGTTTTGGATTTGACCCAAAAGCAAGAGGGACATACATTTTGAATTGCAGAAAAGTGTTAAATATAAACAGACATTACTACATTTTTTCAAAAATAGATAAAGAAAAATGAAAACCTTTACCTAAAGCCTGTATCAAAATAGCTGTGTGTGTGATCGCTCATTTATATACAGTTAAAGCATCTTGGGGACAAAAAAGAGAGTTGTGAAAGTAAGTAATACAGTATCAAAAAGTAAGAAATAACTTGGTTATTTTAATTTATCTTTATTTTAAGGAAATACAGTAAGGCAAGATTTGCAGCAGCCTGTAGGCAAAAATCTGATTTGCATTACTTTCACATTAATCTCCAGTAACTGCTGACTTCAGCGGAATTAACTCATGTCTGTAATTGGATCTGTGTTGGGGAAAGTACTTGAGGTTATGCTGCAGTTCTTTGTGCCCTCTTATGCCCTTTTAATGTAATCTTAAGATGCTGAATATACTTTTCTTTACCAATAACTACAGACTCTTCTTTGTCAACAGGCTCACTGTTGGAATCTCTTGCAATTTCTTGCAGTCACAGAGGAACAGTCTGCTTTCCTTTTCCCCTCAGGACTAATTTTTATCTCCTTAGACATGTTAGAGGCACTTACGATGAAACCTCACAAGGTGGCACCACACCACCATAGCAAGTCATAACTTCATAGCTTCATTTAACAGTTTAAATGCCCCTGAAATACAGGCTACTCTACTATGATGCCACAAACAAAAATATGAAACTGTGATTAATTACTGATTTTAAAACTGTACATAATTGCAGAGAAAGTTTTGTGTTTCTCAACAGCATATCAATAAAAATATGTTTTAATAAAATCCCTGAAAATTGAAATATACATTAAAAAATAAAAAGGTATTTTCTTGCTAAAACTGTAAAAAACCTCATATTCTAGACAATTGAATAGGTTACGATTATATTCAAAAATAACAATATAAAGTAGAGTGGAGTTTTTGTTACAGATGGGAAATATTAGGTGTGTCAGCTCATAATCCCCAGTAAATCAATTTGGGCTGAAATAACAGCAAGATTAAGAAGAGTTTATAATGTTATTGCCCAATACACCTCATCTGGGACAGACAATGGAGTGAAATTTGATGAGGAAGACATTAAAGATAATAAAATCATAATTGTTCATGTCCTTAGGAAGATGTGTGTCTGAGAGAAGTACAGAACACATGAACAGATGTTCTCTGTTGTCTGCAAAATTTTACAATTTTGGGTGTCTTGTAGAGATGTTAGTGACACTGAGTGACTATCACGTTCTCTTTGGTGGGGAAAAAGAGGAGACTGTTCTTGGTAGAATTCAAAGAACATCAGAATTTCAGATAACAGTACCTTTATTTAACTGTTAGTTCTGCTGTTCTTGTCTGTAAGACATTTTACAATCTGAACTCCAAGTGAAATTCTCCATTGCCCTTTCCCTTTGTCTGCCTCATGTTGGCAAGAGCAGTGCAGAGCCCAGGTGTGCCAGCCCTGGGTGCTCTGCAGTTGCAATGTAGAGGAGTCCTTCCCTCTGCTCTTTCCCAGTTGGGAGCTGCTCAGAGCCAGATGTTTTCATGCACAAAGGCCTTACTGCTGTTGTGCCCGTTCTGCAGGTACAGGCTCCGTGGCTGTTGGGTGCGTGCTCACGAGCCCTGCAGCGCAAAGCACCATCTGTACCCTGCTCTGTGGTTCCTGCACAGGCGGCTTGGGACCGGATGTGCCTGCAAATGTAGGGCAGAGTGGTTTAACTCTGCTGAAGAGGGTTGTGGGCACCAGGCCAGCCTCCTCCTTTTCTAACTGTAACTTTTCTCCACTGAAATCAGTGGATGTGGCAGCCTGCCAGGAGCAAGACAACTCATTGCTGTGGGCTTAATCACAGCTTGGGCAATTCAATAGGGATCAAGCTTGCCCTGTGCTCTGCACACTGACAAGCTCTGGGAATTGCTAGCTGCTGGTTGAGGGGGTGGTAATTGAAGACTTTGGTCTGGTTCCTCTGTACCTCAAGCAGGTACGGGGTGGCTCTGCTTACTTGATGGAAATGGTTTACAGTTTAGTCTACAAAAGCATTCATCTGTCCAGAAGCCAGATCCAGCTTTTTCATAGGCCTCTCATCCCCTTGGTTATGGATGTTATGGTTATGGGCTGTTCCTCACATCACCCTGGAGGCAGCACTTCACAGATAGTGAATTCATGTGGATTATTAGTAACCTTTTATTAGCAATCTAATATTCAGGGTTGCTTCAATGGCACTTAGAAATAAATTTATATTCACCAGATTTCCCCCCATCCAGGCTGAAAGGGAATGATCTACTCAGACATCTGCTTATAGAATCAGATGATCACAGAAGATCGTGAGTTGACCCATCAGGATCATTGAGTCCAGCTCCTGGCCCGGCACAGAACACCCTGAGAGTCACTCCAGGTGCCTGAGAGTGTGGTCCAAACTCTTCTTCAACTTTGTCTGGTTTGGTGCTGTGACCACTGTCATTGCAGACTAGTAGGCCCTGAGAGAAAAAAGAATTGGTATTTTAACCAAAATGGTATTTTGTGTTTTCTGAAAATGATGATGCTTTCTTTTTCTTTATACAGATAAAAAGTTCTGCATGCAAAAAGCTGTAGATTCAGAGAGAATTTCCTCTAGAAGAACTTTGAAACTGAAAGACTGTCACTGTTCTACCTAAACAAATAGGTTAATTGATGTGTATGTTCACAGAAATAAATTCAATTCCAGGAAATTCAGTGAGACCTTTAATATGTTTAAAATGTTTCATCTCTTTCATGGCCATTTTAATGATTATTGTTCTTCTAATGTTAGACTCAAATATGATAAGGAAGTATATAAAAATTCCCCATTGTAATTTCATGCATCCTCATAATGATAGTAGCATTAAATTTGCATTCACAAATCCCTCTTACTACACGTCTTTAAAATTTGGCTTTTTGCAGAATTTGCTTGCAAATATTCCTAGTGAAATGACTTAGTCCAACGTGACTAATTCTCAGTATTTTTTTCATTTCCAATTATCTCCTCTCACTGAAAAAGCAGAGGGAATAATTGATGTCCAGAGATGTTAATGTGTTTTGAAGTACTTTCATTCCAAGAAACGGACCAAGTTAAACAGTGGGTTGTTAATGCCATATACTCTGCCTGATTGGTTTAGAGGAGGTTTTTTTCTCACTCTGATAATTCTGTAGTAGGCAGATATCCTTGGGGGCCAGATCTCCACAAGACTCCTACTCACTTCAGTAGGCAGGCTTCAGATCAGGTCCTTAAATAATATTTTGCTTTGTTCAAGCATGGAATGCATAAACAAAAAGTCAAAATCTGCAGATAATAAATTATTCTATTTCTGAAGAAACACTAATACAAAGGCAGAGATGGAAAACAGATTTACTGCAAGTATTTCTACTGTCTCATTCTTTATGAGAGTACATAAAATGGAAGAAAACATTAAAACTTTGTATGACAGATAAGTGAAGAGGAATTGTAATTATCTTTAGTATATCCCTTTGATTTTGAAGAGCTCATTAAAACATGAATAGCTAATCTGACAGTACTGAAAAATGAAAAAAAACCTTGCTTAGCCATTTCATCTGTGTCTGACACATTTTGTTTGAAAGTCTAGGCTTTACTACACTAAACAAAGAACATTGGAGTTCTCATAAAGAACACAAGCATTAGAGTTCTCACTCTGTTTTTATTTCCTGTAAAACTGTACAGAACTCAGCTAACATTTGCTCAGTTGCTTGCTTGAAATGAGGACATTGTGTACACAAAGAGGCTGTAGACTTCCCACTAATGCCACTGCCCTTGGCATTATGAGTAAGCATTTGACAGAACAAGTTCTGGTAAAGCCAGAGGAAATATTTTAAATAGTATCTTCATATTTTGACCAAACTCCTCCTGGGAAGAAACCTGAGATTTGTTATATCCTTTTGAAAATATCAGTGTGTCCTTTGAAGATTCACACTTATTCATATCTTCAGCAGAGATGGGGTAGAACACCCAGTGTTTCTGCAGTTCCTCTGTTGTATTCTGGAGAATAACGATGCAGGGAAAATTGAGCCTGTTATCTGAGAAGAGCCTAGCAAAAACCTTGACTTAGTAAAATGAATCTGAGGGAGTTATGAATGCTGATGAAACACAGGAAGCTTGATTCAGTGGCCTGAATTTGGAACCCTACAAAACCTTCTACCTTTCCTTATCCTATTTATCTAAGATATAAAGCAGGTGGAATTATTTAATTGATGTCTGATCCAATAATCTACAAATGTGATTCTTCGTGGCCTTTAATTCTTTTTATATTTCACTAAAAAGGGGGAAAATGAAAGGTGTGCCAAATGAAAGAGAGTCAAGGGCATTTCCCTGGACATCTAACAATTTATTCTGCCCCCAAGCAGGATCTTCAATCACCTCCACAACTGCTGAGGCAGCCAATTTCTAAACTTTTTTATCTTAGAAGGCCATTATAGGGGCAGGAGGAAAAGACAATCCTAGCAATAATTTTAAATGAAGACTCATAAGTGATTTCATTTTTGTGAATGGGATTTCCTTTCTATTTAAGACCATCCTTCTTTTATATGTTTCTACTAACAGTGACACTGGAATAGTGTTGCTGGCTGCCTGTACTGTCTTTTTTTTTCTTTTTTGTACTCATGAAACAATTTATATCCTTCCTTTAATAATTTTTGTTAACTCACAATAGAAGTTTGGGGGGTTGTTGTCAGCTGTGATTTATAATTGTCTGCATATAATTGTGATACATAGCAGGGATTTATGATTTGTCTGGTTTGCATCTTTTATCTGTGAGCATAATGAGCTGCTAAAAAGAATTTTTTTAAACCAAAAAAAATTATATTCAAATGCTAGTACCACTGAGAATGGAATTTTGGCCTGATGCTTCTTAGAATGCACATGCTTCTTAGAATGCACATCAGAGAAAGCAAACAAAGAGAATGGAAATAGCTACATGTGCTTCTGGAATACTCACACTACTTTGGGACCTGGAGGATAGAAATTCCTCTTCATTGTATTTCTGTCTTTAGTCCAGTTGAAATGCAAAAGTTCAGAACACTAGTAGATTTTTTTAATAGAGCTTTTCCAAAGTTCACAAGAAGATAAAAGATATTTTTGTCCAAATTTTAGGTAGATTATGGAAGACGAGCCCAAACTGCTGGGCCACCAACTATTTTTTTTATGGGTGTGTGGTTGCAGGGATTTTTGTTCTGAAGGGTTGTATTTTGTCCATCATGGAACTAGGAACAAGATGTATAGTTTGTATCTAGAGTCTGCCAAAAGCACAGGATAGTGTCTGGACACTATGAGAAAGAATCTTTTCTTGGTTAAAAAGTTACTCCACTTTAAGTACTATTATTTTGTCTGCTTTAAGATTAGTGTAATTAAGTGTAATGAAGTGTAAATAGGTTTCTCCCAAAAAACCCTCCCTTTTTGGGGGGTTATTTCTGTTCTTCTTTTACTTAAGCTTGTTTATTCAGCTGTAACCATAAATGTCTAACAGCACCTTGAGGATGTCTGAACAGAGAAATAGCAACTATCAAACCATACCTTGGTGTGAAATACTACCAGAAAGCCTTGGTGCTGAGGGTATCCTCAGTCCCAGCAGTACAGCCACAGCAGCACAACTCTGTACTTAAGTACACAATTACCCTGCCAAAACAGTGTACCAGAACTACGTGGCCAGAGCTGGTTCTGCTTCCGTGTCAGGCTGTATTGTTCAGTGGATCCCTTACTTTTATTCTTAACAGATGTTTCTTGTCTCTTGATCCACTTGGTATTAGAGCTCTCCACAAGAACTGCCCATATCCCACCCTTTTTCCTTAGATAAATTTATCACTCTTTCAGGAATTGTGTCTCATTTGGGACTGAAGAGTCTGGATTGACACTCAGTGCACTGACAGTAAATAAGCCATTTTAGTTGTCCTCATTACTCCCTCCTTTCAGTTCTTCCATCAGCCTTCTCCCAACATGCTTCTGTCAGCCCCATCTCCTTTCTGCTTCCTTTGCAGAATACAATACTTGAGATATTCCTTTCCTCACCAAAGGCCCTGCTTCTGTGTGTAGATGTTGCATGCAGGAAATAACTAGGTTATGTCAGTACACAGCAGTCTTGTGACTGGGGAGCTGTTCTGGTAAATGCTTGAGGTTAACTCGGTGAAGCCCTCAGAAGATTCCAAACAAAAGTGATTGCTAGAGCTGTTAATTGCTTTGAATATGGTATCTATTCCCTCACCTCTGCTGACTTCCTCAGTACCCCAAAAGGCAAGAGAATGCAGTGCTGGTGGTATAAACTGACACTCCTCAGACTGAGCACACATGGACAGTGTTTTCTGACAAGTACAATTGCAAATTTGGCATATTTAATTCTGGTAGCATTGGAAACAGGAAAGAATTGTCTAGATATGAGGGGATAATTTTCTCCTCACATTTTCTTAGATAACAGTACTATTCAGTATCTGCCTCAGTGGGGCAGGACTTGAGGTTAGTTCGGCTCCAGGTTTAAATGTTGTGACTTACTCTTGACTCTGCATTTCCTTAGTTATCCATGTGCTTCCTGTCTTTGTACAAAGCCAAAACCAGGCGTTCCAAAACAGAAAACCACAAGAAAAGCTGCTCTGGTAATGTTTGTCTTGAGCAGAAACAAATAGCAATAGAGATTTCCTCCAAAATAATTTTCATGTGACAAATGTAGCCTGGATTCTAGACCAAATAGTCTGGCTAAATCTCTCTATTTTTAGTTCGGATCATATCTATTATATCTTTTTATGTTTTAAAAAATACTTAAGTGTCTTTCAGGTAATCATCTGCAGGGTTTTTTGATCCCATTCATCTTCGACAAATACAATTACCTTTTACTATAATATTTGAATAATTTCTTGAAAAGCGATGAATAGACCTGTTACACAGTTAAGAATTCAAAAATTAGAAGGCTTTGAAGAAAGCTTATTTGCAAAGAGCTGGTGTGGCTGTTTGATGTAACTTTTAGCTAATACCTCTAAGTATGTTAAGCTGTTCATGGTCTACACCAAAAGAAAAGTTCCTGTCCAAAGCATTTAGGATGGAATTCATCCCATTAAAGTTCAAACACTGCAATGATTTGCTCTCCATCATTGTCTGCTGCTTTTCCATTGACACTAGATGGAAACTGGAGGGAATGGATTTCTCACTCACAAGATACCTTCCACCTGTGGATTATGCTGAACTTGCCACTGCAGTGTTAAGCCTCAGTTAAATATCTAAAGACTAGGGAGAGGAATCAGCTTTCAGTGAGACGGACATTCAAAGTGAAGATAAAATGGTAAGAAATAGGAAGAGTATGTCTGGATAAGAATTACAACAATGGGTGCTGGTGGCACTGGGGGTTATGTGTAAACTGTAGCTGTAAGTACAGAACCATTCACTGAGGCACACACATTGTATGAGCTTGTTCCTACCTGCAATTCCTGGGAAAGACAACTGGAAGAAGACAGTGAAGGTTTCTCAATATTCCCATGACTGCAATTATCTGACATCAGCATTAAGCTTCAGCTATGAGCTGTTCTGTCTTTGAAGCGCTTTCTATTACAGTGTAAATGGAGGAAGGGAAGTGGTCCACAACTACTGTACATGGAAGGAAGGGATTTGGGAGCTACTGAAGAAATGCAGTTCCATGGTTGCAGTTAATACAATAGAAAGGTGCAAGCCAGGCTACAGCGTACCAAGAAATGAGTTAGAAAGTCAGGAAAAAGACCACAGTCTGACTGACAGGTGAGAAAACTGTCTGGGCCTCTGAAACATTGTGCTGAAAGCAAGCACAACTTAAGACACTAATGGGCTGTATAACTGCTATTTAGCAGTCATAATCAGATGTAAATCTATATGATCATAGAATATTTTTACTGCACACTTCTGTAAGTCCCCATTGTATGTATATGTTTGGTTCTCCAAAGGAATGAAGTATGACATGGAAGTATATCCATTTATGTAATAATATAAAGAAGAAATCTATATAAATGGAAGTAAGTTATACTTTATGCAGCTGAAATAATGGTGTTTTATTAATTGTGTCATTATCTTTGGTTATATCTCTTACCCATTAATCATTTAATCTCCACAACAGTACTCGAAATTCTGCTTTTCCTCTTCAGCTTACCTGCCAAGTCCTCTAGCAGTTCTCCAGCCAGTGGGGATCCACATGGATGCTGACAGGCCAAGGACTGTGTGCATATGGATTGCTCAGCTTCTTGCTACAGTTAAGTAATTCCTGCTTTTCTATTCATAAGGGGTCTAGTTTGACTCTTTCTCTTCTACAAACTACCAACTTGCCTTCACAAGTCAGATTACAGATTTCCAGCTAGAAATCAATGCTGCTATTCACAGAATTGTATGATTATTGCTTTTTCATAGTGAAGAGTTATTGCTAAAATGCAGTGCAATAACAGCAGAAAAAAGTAAACCCATGTATCAATGTCAAATACTCAACTGGTGTTAGATGAGACAGTTAACTGAAGTTAAATAAGATCTTTCCTGCTGAATCAGAAACTGCAGCTAAGCTTCCCTGCTTATCCACAGCTTGTATGTTTTTTCCCTTTTGACAGGAGAACACAAATGGTGAGTGTGCAAGAGGAATGGAGCACCATTTAGTGCTTAAAGAATAATGCTGGCAAATGTGACATTGCTACCAGTTAAAACAGCCCATGTAATTCTTTGGCTGACCTTGTTTGCACAGAAGGAAAGAGTATATTCTGGAAATGTAATACTGTGATGTTCTTCATGGACCTTGTGGTGACTGAGAGGCAGGAAGATGTAGAATGACACGTCAGACTGCATCAGAAACAGTCATTTGAAAAAATACTTTGCCTGCTTGTTGGTTAAAGAAAAAGCTTAGGAAGGTTTTTCTCATTCTCCACCTCCAAATAATTTAAATAATAGTAGGCCAAAACCATTCAGCCTTTGAAATAATGTGTGATACAATATGCAAGTACTGTACCTATGCTATAGCAGGGTGGCGGTACTTACCTTGGCAGTGACAGATAACATTTTGCAGGAGCCTGAAAAATGTTTGTTAAAATGGAGTACAGGTAACAGTTTAGGCCACATCTCAGCATGCAGGTTTGGGCTGAAAATGTGTGGGAGAGGAACAGAGAGGGACAGTTGTCTGTAGTTCCATTGTTCTGTAAAGAAAAGACTAATGGGTGTTCTGTGTGAGCTCTGAAAAACTCTGGAGTTCATCTCTAATGGAATCCCTATTTGTCAAAAGATATCAGACAAGAGACAGTCATTTTTGCTTTCTGTGATGCCTGAAAGATAGGGTGGAAATAAATCCCCATAGACCCATGTCTATAGAGCAGGTATTTGTTTATTGCAGTGCTGGTGGTGAGTGGGATATCTGCACCTAACTCACCCTCCCTTGCCAAGTGCTGTGGTATATTTATACAGTAAGTATTGCTTAGTCTTGCTATGTCACTATAACATCATCACGTATGCGCTGGAACTAATTTACATGGTTTGATCTCATGGTTATTAGATTTTGCACTGTGCTTGCTCCACCCCAATTTGGGGGTCATCAGGGGTCTTTGATGAAGGCTTCCAAGGTCTTCTTCTCATCTGAACTTTTCAACTTTGTCTTCGGTGTAGCAGAATTTCTTAAAGATTTTGGGCATGACTGTGTATTGGAGTGAGTTTTGAGCTATCCTAGGTGTAGGCCTTAGATTCAGGCCTGTGTGGATGTTATCAGACCCGTTGCGCAGCAAGAAATTCTAATTAAGGTGTGTTTTAACTTTAGATAGAATAGTTCTATTGTCATCACGGTAGCTGCCTTAACAGTAAAGATGTTTACATTCTTTTTCACTCTGTATACCAATCAGAAAACACCTGTTACTGTAAAATATCTGAATCTCTATATAACCAGCTATTTTGAGATAATAAAAGGAGAACGCATGATTAACCATATTGGTCGTATCGTTTGTTGCTCTGTTCCAACCCCCCACTTATAAAGGTACCCTGGCTTCGCTTCGGAGCACGTGCAGTTACGGTGTTCCTTGGTCTGTCTGGTCTTAACTGGCCTAAATTCTTTGTTTTGTGGCTAATTGGCTTTATGTTTGCCAATTTCTCATTAGTACTATACTTACCTATCTCTAAAGCTATCCACCTAGTGAGTTTTTCCTTCTTTTTTTGTCTATTCTGCATTAAACAACTAGTTAACTGTATACTAGCCACTACATTGTATAGAAAGTTATTTCTATCAGGTTATATAGGTATAAAAGTTATGATTCAGGTTATATAGGTATTAAAAGTTATTCAGGTTATACAGGTATCAGTCATGATTTAGGTTATATTGATATCTTATAACTCAAACTATATAAGCACCTTGAAACTTTGATCTAAATTATATAGGTGTTGATGTTATAATAACAAAGGACACTGACTCCAAGCCTGGTTTTGGAGAAAATCTACTTTATTACAAAAGTTCTCTAGTTTTATACTCTACTCCGATCCAACTGGACCAGATTGGTTAACTAATCAATACATTATGCCTGGTTGGCTGGTTAGCTTAACATCTTAACACAAAGAGACAGAAAAAGGGAGAGAACAGCACCTGCAGGTGTTTAGACTAGAAGTTATCATATTTAGACTAGGAGTTCAGAGTCTCACAAGCAGAATCTGAAAAAGTTGGTTTTCTCAGTCTCTGACCAATTTGTGGGGACCACATATAGGCATCATCTGTTTTGTGAAAAGAGGCAGTGTATGCTCTCAGCCACTCTAATTTTGGAGCTATGATCTCACTTTAATCAAAAGCACAGTACAGATATGCTGCTTTATTTATCCATGTTTCCTGCACCTCTGTAAACATGACGGCATGAGCCTGGCACAGACACAAGCTATATTCCCTGTGCCTCTATATTGATGACAGACTTTCTTTTTCTTGCATATTTACCTTTTTTCCATAATAAATGTGGACTTATTTAGGAATCATGAATGATCATATTCATTATAAGATAAAGCCAGTATGATTGTAACAAGTTACACTCAACTTTTTGAGAGTAAGTACATTTTTATTTTTCATGTGGAGTTATTGGCCTTGTCAGCCAAAAGTGCTGTAACTAAAATACTAGTTAACTTTTAGGAGAGAAAACCACAGCAGAATAAAAGAGAATTTCAAGTATTTTCATGTTTGACAAGCTTTGTGGTCCTTTTGAGAGTATAACGACTGTTTCACTGTGTGGAACATTGGCTTGCCTGTTACAGTATGCTTAGGAGTTATGTGCACACCAAAATCTTCATTGGCCCTGGCCTCTGAGCAGGAGGGAAATCTTGTCTTGTGATATGCTATTTTTATTTGTTTTCTAGACATTTGTTAGCAACAGAATGTCATCTATGTATCCTGGACATGAAAACATGAAAGGAAAAAACAGGTAAAAGTATTGTTTTCATTTATATTCACCACAACAACTTAGAGATAAGTTGCTGTTATTTGCCAGTCCACATCTGGATCTGTTTGTGAAAAAAAGGGCATATGTGGAATAAGGAACTTATTTCCCAAGAAGGGGAACTGCATGCTTACATGAATCAGCTGTGAAATTAGGGGATTCTCCTGCTACGAGTGTAGTAAGGAAGCTAAACAGAAAATTTAAAAAGAGAAGTACCAACAGCAAAAGTTTAGAGGATTTGGGATCCTGTGATTCTTTGATTTGCTGCAGGACGTAATCACTGATAGCCAGCAGGAGTCAAGGGTGCTCTGCACAGAGAGAACAAGGCCACACTTCACTATGCTGATGAGATAATGTAACAGATCAGAAATAAGTGCAGGGGCACTTCAACTTGTCTAAATGACTGAGATAAGAAAGTGGCAGCTTCTAAAGAGAATCAGTGTTTCCCCCATGTAACTCATGCTCCAGCAAATGACACTTGCCAAGAAAGAGCATGATGAATACTTTGTATTTGGGGAAGAAGAGACTGAGCCGTATATATGGAAGAAACACTATTGACCTGTTGTTAAAGCAGGATCAACCCTTCTTGCTGTCCACATTTACTAAAAGAATCCTAAAAGAAAAATATCTAGCCTTAATTTGCAATGTGTAATCTTTCAGTAGATCCCACTTATGTTATGTCAGTTTACTGGGGAGGTAACTTCCATGCCTCATATTCTATAACAAATTGCTCATGTTTTCCTGCTAACAGAACACAGGCTATCTTCTCACTTGGCACATTTCCTGTCAGGAGGTGACAGACACAGGGGAGGACTTGAGGAATGGTGCAGTTCCTTGTGCCAACATCCAAGTAGAACCCATGAACAACCATAAAAATATTCAGATGCTTTATATTCTTTATATGCTTTACCATAGAATAAAAATATTTTCTGGCTGATGAGACAGTTACTTCTTAATGAGTAATTCATCAAGACATTTAGAAATGAGGCCAGAGTGAGAAGATCTGGAGAATTTAGGATTTCTAGGTAACTGGAACTTCCAAACTGTCAAAATTCAGTCAGATGCTATTTCATAAATAGCATTGTACTAACAAAAACACCATAGCACATATCAACTTCAACAACTATTTTAACAGCAAACCTTCCTTGCTGTATTTAAGGGTGAGAATGAAAAGCTGTATGCCATTAAACATGGAACACTCTCCTCCCATTTTTGGATGAATATGCCACATCAGACTGTTTTCTGTATTAGTACCGGAGCATTAGGGATGTTTGAAGGAAACACGCATACATTGTGCTCCAAACACACGAAGAAATGAAGTTATGTGTACCTCCCTGTGGTAGCCTGATGTCTTCACAGCCAAGTTTCCTATGTTAGAAGTTCCCTAGAGCCCAAAACGTGCTAGGCATTTCAGTAAAAAAAAAAAAAACGTAGAAAAAAAAAAAAAAAAAAAAAAAAAAAAAAAAAAAAAAAAATAGAGGAGAGAGTTTGGTCTGTAGTCATTCACAAGCCTAATCCCTGTAAAATACAGCTTTTTACCCACTGATGTGCCTGCTTTTTCCATATATTTTCCCCACTCCTTCGGCTGCTGCTGCGATGGCGGGCAGGGATAGGATTCGGAATAGGAAACTACATGAGACTACAAAAGAAGTGTTTTAATCTGATTGTAGGCCAAGGTATGCTTTGGAAAACTGTATTTGATTCGGTCAGAAAAGTGCTGGAGCCCGGCAGCACGAGAGCACGGGACAGTGTGTGCGGGGCGAGGCAGCGCCTTCCCACGTCAGCAGCGGGCGATTTC
>VWZV01003993.1:0-35799 GCA_013397155.1 Irena cyanogastra
AGGAGAACAAGATGCAAGCAATACGCATGCTCGCACACCCACACACAAACAGAGTTCCCCTTAGGTTTAGGAAGTGATGTAATTGGGTGTGTGTCTTGGAGATTTCCTACAGCTCCTGGTCTTCATGTCGTGCCTTAGGTTTCTCTTGAACACCCTGCATGGCAGAGGGTTGGTGAGCTGAAGTGCTGTTGGCTGAAGACACACTGGAGCCAGGCCTTTTCTAAGGAGTCCAGGCAGCCTGGGGAGATCTCCTGCCTAGGCTTGCTTTCGCTGCCGGGGACTAAAGGGCTTTTTCGTTCTGCCGTTTTCTTTCTAGGGGATTTGGAGCTGTTTATAAAGCCCTTGACACCAGCACAGGACAACAGGTAAAGTGCCAGGAGCCCCAGCAGATTTTGCAGCTCAGGAGAGCTTTCCGTGCTGCTGCTGTGAGACACAGATGCAGCTTTGGGTGGTCGATCAACGTCTGCAGCAGAGGCTGTTCCTCTGAAGCACAGTCTAGGCTCAGCATGCAGAATACTGACTTTGGCCTCTGTGCTCAGCTGAGCCCTGAGCGCAGCAAGCACACCTCCAGCGTCGGCACTCCCAGTGCAGCATTGCGCAAGCACTCGCTCTGTGCTCCCTGTGTGGCCNTGGCGCCGCAAGTGGTGAGAGGAGAAGCCTACGGCCCCAAAGTGGACATCTGGTCCCTGGGGATCATGGGGCTGGAAATGGTGGAAGGGGAAGCTCCTTACCAGAGGGAAGCCCGTCTCAGGGTAAGGTGCAGCTTAGAAAGGGGGTTGTGTGTGGAGAGAGCTGCTGTGGCTAGGAAAGGAGCAGGTCCAGTATCCTCTTCCATCCTTTTTTTTTTAGGTTTTTGAACTGATAGAAAGGAACGGGCCCCCAAAGCTGCAAAACCCCAGGCACCACTCGGCTCTCCTGCGCGACTTCCTCCGCTGCTGCCTGCAGGCAGATGAGGACAGGCGCTGGTCTGCCCAGGAACTCCTGCAGGTAAGAAAAAGCAAAGCGGCAAAAAGGAGCTCTGGGAGCTGAGGACACCTGCATGAAGGGATGAAGAGCAGTGTAGGCCACGTGGGCCTGGGTGAGACAGGTTACAGGATAGGAAGGTGCAGGGGCAGATGCTGCCCTGGGTCCTCTTTGTGCGTCTTTCTGGTAGGCAAGGAATCCTGCTTGAGCCCTGCGTGAGGATGGGATCATGGAAAGTAACGGTTCCTTTCTTTTTGTTTTTCCTCTGGGCAGCATCCGTTTGTGATCTCAGGCCAGCCTGCCTCCAGCCTGGCTGCTCTGTTCATCTCAGCCAAGCAAGTGCAGGAAGGCTGGAGAGGAGACGCCTGTGCCTGAGGAGGCCTTTGTGCCCCGCCAGCTGAGAGGAGGGAAAAGGAGATGGATTGCTCTCTGGCAGAGATTCAGCCATCCCCTGAGTTTTATACGGAGCTGTGCCGTAGATAGGAAATCTATGGTTTTGTGACTTTTCCCCTTTATCTACATTCAGTTTAAACCTCTGCTGTTTTTTTCTCAAAAAATTAAATTTTTAAAATTAAGGAAATGTAGGGATTGACTTTTAATGACTGTAGATCCTAGAAAGCTTAAATAATTGGGGTTTTTTAGCTTAGAATAGAATATTGTTTATGTAGGGAAGCTCTGAGGTGTCTTTTAAGTAGAATTGAATAAATTATTATAGTAATAATTTAGCTGTGAGAGGAAAAGCTGTGTTGTAGCAGAACTGGACCTTGCAGGCACTATGAGGTGTCAGCCTGAACAGGCCACCTGCAGGACAGAATGACAAAGATGAAGAGGTAGCTAGGGGATACTTTGTTTCATTAATGTGTTTGAGCTGGGCTGGCAATAAAACTCTAAAATATCCAGAGTGTTGTAAGACTCCCTTCCTTGCCGTACTGTAGCCAAGCTGGACAGTTCCTTTCAGAGGCCCAAAAAATATGCTGAGGTAAAAAGCTTTACTTACCTTAACTAGAGAATGCCCATGGGCAGTTGAGAGTTTCCTGGGTAACGTACACCTATTGAGCTCACATTCAGGACAACACCAGGAGGCGGATCTTCAGTCCTTCCTGGGACTCTTGTCCTGAAGATGTCAGGGTGTTCAGCAGGAATCACCATTTTGTTCCCACCTTCCTCTCACCATGTCACCTGTGGAATGTAATGGTATTCTCGTAGTGGCATCTGGTCCTTCTTCCCTGCTTCTCATTTCTCCCCTTTTCACCTCAGACCCACCCCAGGGACCCTCTGGGCCAGTCTCATCCCCCACAGGTGTATGCAGCCACTGGGGCCTCCTGCAGAGCCCCGTTCCCACTCTGCTGCCTCCTTGGCCTCTTCCCACCTCTGGGCCAGGCTGTTGTTACCGGGTGTTGGACATGCACACAAGGTATCACACCTGTCGGTGACCAGTTTGATGGAGGAGCCCCTGGTACCCATGGCTCACTGCCCTGGCACTTTTCCTGCCAAGCTGTGGCTCCATTTTGACTCCATCTGCTGGGACACCCACAGCAGGGGGCTGCTCAGGGACTGGATGCTCCTTGAGTGGTGCTCACAGGCCTGATTTCCCTGCCTCCCCACTCCTCCTAACCCTTAGGCTGCCTCAGCCTTCTAAACATAAATTTTCTTATTTTAATGGCTTCTTGTGCTTTACTTAATGTAAACAGGAGTACACACTTTTGATTGTCTTTATTCTAGAATTAATAAAAATAAGTTGAAGCATGCCTAGATTTTGCCATTTGAAAGTTGAAGCAACTGAATAAAGTGGGAAAGCTTTCTGTGCAGCTTTTAAGTTAATTCGCAAGTCTCCTTCCTCTTCACTCTCTTTAAGCATATCCATTGATTGTCCTTGGCTGTCATCTTTTAAGCTTCATCACCTGTCTAGAGATCTGTAAAAAACCCCTGTAAACTCGAGGCAAATTCACTGTACTTTGTGTTTTCCCTCTTCTGGAAAGGCTGAGGCTCATGTGACCTTCTTCTGTCACCTAGACTTTGATTACCATCTTGGCTCTGGCTAAGAGCAGGACAAATGTAATTTATTAACTGCTAGTAAGATCTGCTAGCAAAAGTCACAGTTATAGCTAAGCATGATAAGATGATTCTCTATCTCCCCTGAATATGCATCTTTGTGTCTAGGCCTGGTGGTTTCCAGGAGCACCTGGAAGCCACTTCCAAGGACAAAAGTCTCACTATTGCTGGTTTTGACATTGATTTTTTGTAGCATTTTTAGCTGTATGTACAGTGATCTACAGGAACTGGATCTTTGACTTGAAGTGCCTTCAAGCAACATTTCTAAGCATAGTGGGCAATGAAGTCCAGATACTAATGAGTCGTGGTTGTTTTAACTCTGCGTAACACATAGTACAATATCACAAAAAAATGTTATTTTTTGAGTGTTTCAGGCATTTAAAACTTCGGCTTATTCTTGTCAACACTTTTCTTTCTGCCCTTCAGAAAACTGCATGTCCAACTACTAATTTCTTTCTCAGTTTGTTGAAACTTTACCAATATACAAGTTTTGTACTTTACAGTCAGTCACTGAAATAAAAAAGGAACACATATTATGAAATTTCAAATTCTGAAGAGTAGTGTATGTTGGGGTAGAGGGGGAAGAAGGGAAATTATTTAAAAATAAACTAAATTTAAAAATTGAGCCCTCATCTAATATTCCACTATTTGGATATGAAACTAACTCTCCTCTTTTCTTTGATCACAACAACAACAACAATAACATTTCATTCTTTCATGTTACGAGCTACACAGAGGAGTACGGGAACTTTTCAATGAATTTGCCAAGGCTTGCTACTTTCTTGAGGTCCCTTGTCTTTCTGAGAATGTGATACCTTTGTGAGTATAAATCTAGCAGCTGGAAAAATACTCTTTCTTCCTTGTTTTCCCTCTAGGATTTCTGTGGAGAATCTACAAAGCAATCTCTGAGAATGTACCTCTTTGGTTTTGGATTGAACGGGCCCAACCTTAGATCTTAAGATGCCTATTGTTAATATCTTGATATTAGGGAGTAATGTTTGCTTTGTATCATTCTGATATAAAATTGAAGTCTTGAACTGAAAAAGAATTTAAAAGTCTTAGAGCAAAATCAGTGACTTGAAAGTTAGCAACTCCAAGTGGGTTAGTCACTCCAAAAACCCACTTTGCAGATACTCAGGCTCAGAAGTGTTTATATTTATTACCTGGTCACATTTTATCTAGTTGTAAGAATTTATCTTATTGTTAATTATTTACAGTATATATATGAAGTGAACCTGCTAGAGATCCATACCAAATTTTCATTTGGGTGTTTCACCTGTGACCCTACTGTTCCGTGCTGACTGGAAAAACTGCACCTTTTGCTCTTACCTGTCAGTGTAATAAAACCTTCACCCTCTGTGTCCCAATACATGGAGAATTGAACCTTAGCAGAAACTTAGCAGATTGAAAAGTACACAAATGACTTCTTTATTCAAATCCCAATTCCATTTTATATGGCTCCTGATTTTCTTTTTTTCCCTAGTAATTTCTCTTACAAATATCATAATTTGCTGCTAAAAACTATAAATGTGTACAATTTACTTTTGTGTTTAGGTATGATGAATGATAAAGGCAGATCGAAGGAAAGTACCAAAAATTAGAATAAAAGAAAATAAAGGTAGTTTCACTCCCTTTTTTGCCCTTGTTACCCCCAAATTTGGCTTGGTATATTCTTAAGTAAACCCTATTCTGCTTCCTTTTGATTGGTGTATTAATAAATGACAGAAGTGGCTTCCCAGCCTTTTAGAAATGAAAACTTTTCCCATAAAGATTTTGGGGTTTTCACTTTTCCTTTTCCTTTTTTTTTAATTTTTTTTTTTAATTAAAGTTATGTATGACTTAATAGAAAACAAATGAGATTATTCCATTTCATCAGTGTTGGAAGTCAACTTGATGGGGTGAAATTTAGGAGCTCCCTCTCCTTATTCTGGAGAGCAAATAGGATTCGTGCGTATCCGTATTATTTTATTTCAGAGCATTTCCTTCAAAAGTCTTTTTTTTTTTTTTTTTAACTGATATTTAGGCATAGGTTAGGTTCCTCAGGCGGTGGGCTACAAGGAAGAGTATCCTTCAGCCACAGGAGTCAGTGCTCCTGCTGCCCCTCCTGCCCCTGCAGTGTGGTGGAACTTCTGGAAGCCCTGTGCCAAGGAACAGCCCAACTGCCCAACGGCCACGAACTGTCCAACTGCCCAACGGCTGCCGTGCTGTGCCTGTCACCCTGCAGCCCCACGGCTTCTGCAGCACGGGCTGTGTTTGATGCCACGTTTGTTTTGGTGTTGACGACGTTCGTGTCTTCAATAGAAAGTTCTCAGCATGGACCGTAGGAAGGTACTTGTCTTTTAAATGAAGAGGAGAGCTTTCCTCTACACATCAAATGTTTAACATAATTGTAAGCACTGTGTAGTTTTAAGATGACAATCTTGTAATTGCTCACATGAGAAGGGTTTTTCATCTGTTCTTTCACCTAGAATAAAACTGACGGAGAGAAGGAAGAGGAGTTTTTAGCGCAAAATACTCCTCCAACTCCTGAGTCACCTTCCACTGTAGCTGTAGCAGAGTACAGTAACCATCAATCCACTGTCACTCTCCCTGGGAGTCTGCCACCAAATCAAGAAGGGATACAAAGCATCACAACGGATGGCACAGCAGAGGCACAGAATACTGCAGGGCAGATGCAAGATCTCCAGTCTGACAGAATTATTTCTTCGAAAGGTTTTGATGCCAGTGTCAGCTCCAGTAGTGGTAATCAATCAGAGCCAGAGCATGCTGAAAATGGTAAACGAAAGGGTGAAAAGAGCTGTCTTCAACCTAAGCAACTGTCATTTTACCATTGCGGATGTATCTTCATTCTGTTATAGTTTTGCTGCTGGGAAGTGAATTTTTGTAGGAAATAGTAGCCTACTGTCTACTTCAAATCTGTGGAAATGGTGTAATCATCTAGTGAATAAAATACAACTGCCAGGAAGTTTCTTGGCCTTTTGTTAGGAATTGTGATGGTTTTAATGAGGAAAAAAGTATATAAGAATGATGTTTATACTGGACCTGACAAGAAAGGCTCAGAACAAGCTGTAATACATTGTGTAGGGAATATTTATTGTAGCAAGATGAAAACATTTTGAGTGCCTTGCTTACAAGTAGAAGATGCTGTTTCTTGCACAAAACTTGATTCTCTGTAAGCTATTTAATTTGGGGAAGAAAGTGCCGGTTATTGCATGTTTGGGCAACCACTGCCCCTTGTCAAGTTAACATTCTGAAAAATGGAAGACAAGTTGATATCAAACATTGACCTTCTTAGCTGGGTTTCACATTCGGGTGTGATTTTGAGATTCATCCTAAGACCACCAGAGAGAAGAGGATAATAAACACAGCCAACACTTGTGCACATGATATCAGTGTACTGCTGCTTGCTTTTTAGCTGTTGGCAAGGCTGGATCCAAAAGCTTTTTTGTGGAAGTGACTGGCTCTTTTGCAGTTTGTCAAAAATACAGATGCTTTCACTGTGCGGTAGTGCCTGAAAAATTTTTAACGCTGAGGAAGAAAATGCATGTCTGACTATACTCCTGAGACAACAGAATTGTTTTTTTCATTGCAACAGATTTCTGTTAACAATTAACTGAGTTTCCTCAAAATGCCCTTAAGGTGTGTTACTATCATTAATGTAGAAATGTTGTTTTAAAAGAACACAATAAAATGCGTTTCCTTCAACAAAGGTGAGAGTCAGGAAGAGGTCAATAGGCAATCCTCAATAAATATATCGCTATTGCTCTGTTAATCACAGATGTACATACTTTGAGAAAAACAAACAGAAATGCAGGCTTTTGTTGTTGTTGTTGTTATTTCCATTTCTTTCTACTTTTTGGGGTCTTTTTCCTCCTTTATAGTGTTTAGAGGCCAAAGAAACCTTCAAAATGCTCAGGGAAGGGACAGCTCCTCCAAACAGCAGAAGACAAGGCTCAAAACATCTCTGAAGATCAAAAAGAAGAATAAAAGTAGTAAGTACAGCAGCTCAGTGTGAAATAAAATGTGTGAAAGTACCATGTCATTTGTTTGAAATGAATATTTTAAAAGGTGAACAGGAGCTAGGAGATAATAATCAGTCTTGCAAAGTCTTTTAAAGACTATATAGCTCGATAAGTAGAAACGTGAATAATTTTGGCACCTACATGAACACATTACAGTGCCTCTTTGCCTTATTTTCTGATGCAGGCAATTTATTTATGGCTGTGGTTCTAAAGCATAAGTGCACTGCTGTCGTGATCCAATTGGAGAGTAGAGTGGACTATGGCTATATGAACCTTGAGCAGCTGGATCGTATTCAAGAATCTCTTTCCAGGAAGTGTGTCCCCACCCTACCTCTTTGTGTTCATGCACACACACAATCACTTAAATACTTGTCAGTTTTTGGGATGGATTGTGGAGCCACAGTCTGCTACTTTTATCAGCCTTCTAGGTCTGTAGGACTTTGGTTCCCACAAATCCACAGAACAGATCTGAGTCTACGTGCACAACAACTATCTGGCCGGTGTTTCCAGTGCAAGGTTTCCCTTTCCCAGCATGCCAGAATTAGAGGGGCCCCATTACAGACCTGGTTTGTGGTCCTGTACCTGGGCACCCATGGTGCAGAGAGCTGTGTGCCAAGCTGCTACACCAGGATGGATTCTGTCATGTTAGAGTGAGACAGCTCCTGGTAAGCTTTGGGTTGGGTGGGAAAGTTGCTTTGTTTTGTAACAATCTACCTTCCCACAGGAAAACGTGGGCAAAGTGGAGAGAGGGAGTCTGATCTAAAAGAACACGATAATCATTTGCCCAAAGGTTGTAAATGGAATTTTCAAGTGTGTAAGTATCTTCTTTGAAACATGCCTCCTGTGATCTTACAATATACTATAAGAAAGCTTTTGGAATTTTCTGGTTTTGAGGATTTTTTTCCTCTAAAATCACTCCATCCCTAGTTTACTTAATTTTGTCATATATCCTGATAGTTTTTCTTTCTTGCTGCTTTACTGCTTGTTCTCTGTTTCTTGTTCAGCCTCTTAGATTATTAACTTTTAAATCTTCCCCTTCCATTTTGCCTTAATGAACCCAGACTTGTTTAGTATTCCTTGTAAGAAGAAGTTCCACTGTGTTTGTGTCAGTCAAGGTAGTGATAATGAACAGCAGCTGCTGTTTCTCATCTTTGCTGTCTGCTACCTCAAAGCACATCACTAAGATTTGAGTACCTCCCCCTTCATCAAAATTCAGAAGGCTTGAGAAATGCTGCAATGCTATAATTAACAGAAATTGTTTAACTTGCAGCTGACTTGCAAAATTTGAGTAGCACCGAGCGTATAACAGTTCTCCAAGCGAAAATGCAGGAAATCCGGCAACGCTACCTGTTGCTGAAAGCTGAGTTGACTGCCATTGACCGGACAAAGCGTTTAAAGAAAAAAAAAGAGCAGGAAAGTAAGTGCTGAGAACTAAAATCTACTTTCAGAGAGCTAAATTGCATGTCATGTTACTAAGGTTTTATCAAGAGATGGGTAATCTTTAGGGAGATTACTGCTGTCAGGACTGTGTTTGTGCTTACTATTTTTCTGAAAACACAAGATACAGTTATTTTTTGACCTTTAGAAGGTCCAGATACCAAATGATGATGTAAGGGGAGAAACATTAACAAGGCAGTCAATCTAGTTAATTCTCTTAAGGCAGAACTATTTTATACAGGAAACAATATACAGAAAATAAACTTTTCCAAGCAGTTAACAAAGTATGGTTATTAATAACTTCCAACTCTTTGTCAAGTTAGATACATTTCCTGTAGCATTGCCTGTGTGCCTACTTAGTGCTTTCCACGTAGGATTAGGCATTTATTTCAAGAGTGTAAGGGAGACAATCAATAAAATGTCTCTTTTTTCCGAAGCTGCCACACGTATTGCTGCAGGAAATGTTCTAGTGTGCCTTCTGCTCAGTGTGTTAAAAGGATCATTTTCTCTATGTCTTGTTCATGCATGCATTTAAGAGCTCACTGAGTACAGGGAGAACGACTGAAATCACAGTAGGATTTTATGTCTGCAGCCATTGCAAGGGAACTGCAGCTGCTGCTTGGTTGCCAAAGGAGGTACAGACTTAGCGGTGAGACAAGGTCCTATCTGTGCCAACTCCCAGAGGAAAGAGAGAGAACAGCTGACTTGCTGGTGGGTCAGGAATGAGTTCTGGTGTCCTCTGGCTGGGCTCTTGATCTACATGGCTGGTCAGCTGGGGCTCCAAGGGGCAACAAGGCCAAAAGTAGGGAAAAGAGGCTTTTTTTTTCATCACTAGGCGTTAAATGCTGAAGTCAGTATGTATGTCCTCATTTTGGCCAGGACAGGGTTAATCTTTTGCAGTAGCCAGGAAGAAGCATGGTTAGGTTATTCCACACCACCTCACATCATTGCCAGGAGCAGGGGAAAGGGACTCTGTTCTGGAGAGAAGTTCTTCTGGTCAAGAAAATGTGGCAGAGGGAGCTGTCTAATATTGTCTATTATCTGGGGGGTTTTTCCACATGAATTGTTTATTTTCTTATACCCTCTGACATTGGTATTGTTGCTATAAACATTTGGTTTTGTATCTCATTGCTGTTCCAAGTAAGTTGTTCTTATCTTAACCAATGACCTTTACCTTTCATGCCTCCAATTCTGCTGCAGCAGCATGGGGAGCAAGAGAGAGCAGTGTGCAGTTTGGTAAAGTCTCAGTGGGGGCACTGAACTGGGGAGTACCATTCCTAAATCACAACAGCCTTATTTGTCTCCCAGTGTAGGGCTTGAAGGGTTGAGATAATAGCAGATCTGCCCAGTGTGAGCTGGAAACAATTTGATCCACTGTTCACAATGCTGCTTGGTCTGCTCATGTGGGTGTGCTACGTAACCCTGTGGTGGGTTGACCCTAACTGGATGCCAGACACTCACCAGCTAGACAGGGGAGAGAAAATGTAACAAAGGGTTCACGAACTGAGGACCAGAAAAGCTCACTCACCAAATACTGTCACAGGCATCTCTCAAGGATGATCTTGCCTGGTCTCTCAGAGGACCCTTCTGCTGTGAAACTGCTGAGGGTTGAAGAACAACAGGTACCGATGGCTACTACAACAGTACAGTGTTGGCAACATCACACCAGCCAGGACTCTGTGACGTCCACCCAGGAGATGATTTGAGAGCTGGAGGGCCAGGGAGAGGTCAGCAAGATTCACTGACCCTTTAATAGTCCTATATGGCCAATGTGTAAGTCCACTGGAGAGTGGAGATTGGCAATAGACTGTCAGTGGCCTGAATGAGGTAACACTACCTCTTCAGTATGAACTGGAGTCCAGAGCAGCAAAGTAGTACCACCATTGACATTGCTAATGTGTTTTTTTCCATTCCTTTAGCAGCAGAGTGTAGGCCACTGTTTGTTTTCACCTGGAGGAGCATCCTGGAACTGGTTGCCCCAGGGGTGGAAACACAGTCCCACTATTTGCCATGGGCTGATCCGGACTGCACTGGAAAAGGGCAAGGCTCCATAACACTTGCAGTACATCAACAATATTGTATGGGGCAAGACAGCAAAGGAAGTTCTTGAGAAAGGGGAGAGGATAATCCAGGTCCTCTTGAAGGCCAGTTTTGCCATAAAGCAAAGCAAACTCAAGAGATCTGCCCAGGAAATTAATCTTTTAGAAGTAAAATGGCAAGAGGGATGTCATCAAGATTCCAATGGATGTGGTAAACAAACAAGCATCTATGTCCCTACCAACCAGCAAGAAGCAAGAACAGGTATTCCTAGCCACTGCAGGTTTCTGGAGGATGCATGTTATAGATTAGTCAGATTGTAAGCCCTCTCTATATTATGTGACATGGAAGGAGAATAATTTCAAGAGGGGTCCTGAACAATAGCAGGCTTTTGAATTAACTAAACAGGAGATCCTTCATTCAGTAACCTTTGGACCTGTCAGGAAAGGAGCACAAGTGAAAAATTTGTTCTGCACTGCAGACAGGGAGAATGGTCTTTCTTGGAGTCTCTGGAAAAAAGTACCCAGGGACTTCAGGATGACCAGTGGGGTTCTAGACTCAGATATACAAGAGATCTAAGGCCTGTTACACCCCACCTGAAAAAGAGATCCTAGCAGCTTATGGAGGGTGTCAAGCTGCTTCAGAAGTGATGAACACCAAAGCACAGCTCCTCCTGGCATCCTGACTCCCAGTGGTGGGCTGGATGTTCAAAGGGAAAGTCCCTGCCACACATCATGGCACTGATGCTAATGGAGTAAGTGAGTTGTGCTGATCACACAGCAAGCTCAAACAGGAAATACCAATCACCCAGGGATCTGAGAAATCAAAGAAGCTAAACATTTTGGACTATCATCAGAGGAGGAGGACAAAAAGGTGACGTGCTGAGGAGGCCTCATCATACAGTCAGCTACCAGAAAAAGGAAAGAACCATGCA
Source organism: Irena cyanogastra (assembly GCA_013397155.1). Lineage (NCBI taxonomy): Eukaryota > Metazoa > Chordata > Aves > Passeriformes > Irenidae > Irena > Irena cyanogastra. The sequence goes on from VWZV01003993.1 coordinate 11,446, forward strand.
CTCATCATTGATGGTTCCTGCCATCTTGGGGATAAATCCAAAATGGGAAGCTGCTATATGGAGTACTACATGGTGAGTTGCAGAAGCTACTGCAGGACAAAGTGGATCAAGTCAATTTGCAGAGCTGAAAGCCATCCAGGTGGCTTTAGATATCACTAAACGAGAGAAATGGCCAGCACCCTACCTCTACGCTGACCACTGAACAGTAGCAAATGCTCTGTAGGGGTGGCTGGATCAATGGAAAAAGATAAATTAGCAGCACAGAGGTAAACCTGTCTGAGCTGCTGCAGTCTGACAAGGCGTCACTGCCTGGATAGAAAAGCTGGCTGTAAAAGCACGTCATGCAGATGCACATGCACCTGTGAGCTGGGCTACTGAAGAACATCACAAAATGGACAGGTGGATTGGACTGCCAAGATTAAAGAGTCCCATGTGGATCTGAACTGGCAGCATAAGGGTGAATTATTTCTGGCTCATTAGACCCATGATGCTTCAGGTCATCAGGGAAGAGAGGCAACAATACAGATGGACTCGTGGCTGAGGGCTGGACTTAACCATTGACACTATTTCCCGGATCTTTTGCTGTGAAATGTGCAGTGCAATCAAGCAGGCCAAATAAAGCCTCTGTGGTATGGGGAACAATGCTCAAAATATAAATATGGGGAGGCCTGGCTAGTTAGATTGTACTCCCACAAACCTGCCAAGGCAAGTGCTATGTGCTGACAGGGGGGGAACCAACCACCAGACAGCTGGAGATACACCCTGTGCCTGAACGCCATCTTGGGTCTTGAAAAGAAAGGCCTGTGGTGACATGGAACCCCAGAAAGAGCTGAGTCAGACAACAGGATTAATTTCAAAAGTAGTCTCATAGACTCCTGGGCCAGAGAGCACAAGTGTTGAGTAGGTATCATATTCCTTACTGTACATCAGCTCTGGCAAATTTGAACAGTACACTGGACTGTCAAAAACTGCACACAGTTTGAGAGAGCTTCAGTGGGAGCACTGAAGTGGGGAGTAACATTCCTAAATCACGACAGTATACCAGTGCTTACTGAATGGAAAAACATTTTAACTGCCTATTTATGAATCCTTATAACCTGTATTTTCCTCTTCCTTTGCAGAGGCTGCTGCCACATCAAGTTCTTCACCAAATGGAATGCCAGAGGAATGCAGGTGACAGCAGGACTTGGCGAATCCCTTTGCACTTAATGGCTGCTGAAGGCCACTCTTTTTAATGAGTACTGAAAACAAAACATGAGGATCTATTAAAAGAAGCACACAAAACCAACCAACCACCCAACCAAATATTGACTAATGTTTACAGGTTTGAATTAGATTTAAAACAGTTACTCTGGGTTTTGAGAACCCATTAACTGGAATTAAACTACAGTACTTTGCCATTTTTTCTATAAAACATATATTTTAAAATTTTGATTAAATACATTATTAAAAAAAGAAAGAAAACAGCTAACAAATTGTATTAATGTATGAAGATCGTATTCAATCTGCTTAAAGTATTTATTCAAAATGGATTAAACAGGTATATTTTTCTGTTTTCTTGTAACTGTTTTCCTGTTAAAGCAACAATTACTTTGTTTGTGATGCTTATTTTGAGAAGGCTTCAAGAGAATGTGAGCTTATAAAAGCTTATAGAAAAAAGCCATGAAATATATATTAGGTTTTGCAGAAAATGGAGAGTTATGCAACATATTGAACAAATGTAAGCAAGGACCTCTGAAATAAAATGGCATTGTTTTTGAATCCCCGATTTTGTTTCTAACAGTTTAATTAACCAACCATAGTGTCTTCATGAAAAAGACATCAAGCTGCATAATCTGTTGATAAATTATTAATTCAAATTCATTCTCTCTTTTAGCAGAAAGCAAAAGTGTGGCCCAGCATTAACGCAGCACCAGTCAAAACAAAGCTGAATGTTGATTCCTGCTTATTATGGTAGTTCAAAAATGTCAAAGCAAGCTCCTGAAAATATTTGCTGACTCCTTGCATCGACTGCCTCAAGGTCAGATTCATTGGAATTGAAACTGGAATAAATTTTCTAGTATTCTCTGTTTACATTGTGTCTGACTGTAGTTCAATTGACCAAAACATTGTTACATCTGCAAAATGACGTTACTGATAAGACTTCTAAATTATATTGATATGCTTTGGAAGCACTGACTGTGTTAAGAATTACCAGTGACCTGGGACTCACAGGAGTAATTTTAATAATTTCAGTGAGGTTACTCAGAGGATATTATACCCAAACCAGAATGAGCAAGTATACTGAAATAGTGGGCAGAAGGGAACTTTCTCCCTACTAAGACAGATAGCCAGGTAGTAGAACTAAAGATCACTGCAACCAGTGCTATCCTAAAGAAAAACAGAAAGCAAAACAAACATAAATCTGAATAGAATCACCACTGTGCATGTCATAACCACAAAGTTATTTTAACCTGACAATTATCTTTCTCTAAACTTAAAGCCTCATTCAGTTTCCTATCTTTTTAAAGCCTGAGGTTATTATTTTAAATGACCTACATGTGGTGTCACCCTGAATAGTATTCTGGAGAAGACCAGCGTCCACAAGAAGAGAGTGCAATATAATTAAGCACTTGGATTTCTAGGGGAGGAAGAACAAAAACCACCACTACTTACTTACTGAATGGACAAGCTTATGAACTGCACTTCCAAAGCAACAGGCTATAGGAGTAATGAATGCAAAGCAAATCAGACCCACCTGGAATACTTTATATTCTCAGCTGACAGAGAAAAAATATTTCATCTTAGAAAGGACTAACTGTGTTTTGCATACAGAAACTGTCTGTAGAGGGATCTCTGCAGACCTGTGAGACAGGAATTAAAACATCTTCCTAAACGTCTTAGCACTCCTTTCTGGAGTGAGTGGAACAAAACACAGCAAATCATGCAAGAACTGAGGCAGTATCAAGTTGTTTGGGGTTTTTCAAGGCAACAGAGAACAAGATGTTTGTGCTGTCAGAGTAAAAGCTGCTTTTGAGTAAAGATCTACTCTTCTTCTCTCAGAAGCACAACTGTTTTCAAAACACTGAATGAAGCAGAAATCAATTGCATACACGGGAACAAAACCAAAATTTTATTCGACAATAGCCCAACATAGTAGTGCTGCCCAGACTAGAAATCTTTGAAGTGTTCTTATTTCTTGTGAAAAGACTCAACTTATTTCTAGGAAAGTGTTTGAGGCTAACACCCACAGATGATGCTTCAATCAAATCTATGTTTGAAAATTTTTTCTTTTTTTAATACAGGTATTAAAAAAAGCTGGAGGAATAAATGGAGACAGAAAGGATAAGAACAAAAACATTCAGGGAGTAATGGTATAGATTGCCAGGATACGATCTTAACACAGCAATCACAGATCATTTATTCAGAACACGAGCCAGAAGTCGCACTCTCCCTGTGAGAGGAGGGACTCCCTCTCCCTTTTAACAGGCTACAGCAAAAGGTTCTCTCTGGTTTGTGAGCTCACATCCAGCTAGCAGAAGGCAGCTTTTCTGTCAGATTAAGCAAGGCAGAAAGATCCAGTACAGAAGCTTCCACGTAGAATCCTACTCTTGAGCCCCCTTCTTCAACTCTTCTTTCTTCTGGTGATGGGAAAGAAAAGCACAATCTGTCGACGTGAGCCCATGCCGCACCCTCCTTTTCTACAGCGACAGCAGGCACCTGTGATTACTCTCCAAAGACGTTCACATATAGAAGCCAGCTGAGGTGTACTATGGAAGCATAAGCTGCACTGGGAGCATGGCATCATAACAAAACAGCTGTTACTTAGAGAAATTATCCTCAAATAGTAGCTTGCAGTGTCTGTCACGCTTTTATACCAGAGAACAGATGGAGACAGATAACTCCTGTTTACTCTAAAATGAGTGTTCCAAACAATGCAAGCAGCCACAGGCAGCTCCCAATTTGAGTATACAAAGCATCACCAAGTGGTGAAAGCAGAGTCACCACTGACACCAGTATGAAGTTCTAACACCAGCCCTGGATTTTTACCCCGAGAACACAAAAGGTCAGGTCTGTCTGTTCTCACCTGCCAAATGCCATTATAGGGCCTCTGCCGTAAGGAAGCATATCCGCCAAGCAAAATGGTCCACAGGAGTTGAACCTCAAGGCCAGCAGAACCAAAGGCTACTGAGCATCAAACAGATGCACTCAGTCTGAAGGGCTTTCAGAACTCTACAGAACTCTGCCACCTGGTTTCCAGTGACACAGCCTTTGAACAAAACATCCTGGCTCGTGACTTGTGTATTATACAGACTTGGGCCAGAAACAAATGCAACAGATGTAGAAAAAATGAAGACTGATGGCAACTGAAACACAAACATTTTTCTAATCCATTGAGTAGTTATAAAATTATCTAACTTTTGCACTTACATAACAGAACACAGTAACCAACAAAGAAACAGCCTTTTAATTCAGAAGAGGTTCATGTGTCTTTACAAGAAAGTCATGATTTCAACTTACAAAGTCAACATTACCACCAGCACCTTTCCTAAAGAGTTGTCTTCTGTAAAATGTCAAGTGTGTAAGCAAAGCAAACAAATGATCCACATCCAAACACACTTCTACCCCAAAATCTCTATTTAGATTTTCCATATATATATATGAAGTACATATGAATATCATGTCTTCATACTTCGGGTCCTTCTCCTCCAGGAACCAGCTATAAAAGAGTAAGACATTTTTGCATTAGTGCCATCAAGTTAAGCTATACAAACCCACACATGACAGCTCTTACTTTACAACAAATATTTTAGGACACGGAGACTCCATGCTAGACCACAAAAGTGGCTTTTAGACTCTCCCAAGAGAGGAAGTCAGTTACTGCCAGAGATGCACAAACCAAAAACGCAGCAGGGAGTAAATCAGCATAGCATCTCTTTATGAAGGAAGAAAAGAACTGAACTACAGAAAAAGAAATACAGAAGGAAAATGTGAGGGGAAAAAAATAAAGGATTAACCACCCCTTTTACTGATATCTTCTTCATAATCAGCTAAGCACTTTTACAGAGAAAGAGCTTCACTGGTTTTGGAATCAAAACAAGAAAAAATCTAAAGCATGGACTTCCTGACATGGGAAGATAGGTCCCCAAAAGAGACATGAGATCTAATGCAGAAACGTATCTAAGTCTTGTTGAAAATTCACCAGTTTATTCTTCAAGGGCAACACACCACCAGCTTAACTGGATGGCAGGAATTTCACCCCATACAAAAAGTCAGAATGTATGCTGTCGTTTCAACATGCAGAACAACAACCAAAGCAGGAAAAGGCTTAAAAATGAACAGAGGATGGCACTTGCTCCTATAGACAACACAGTGGTGCAAGACAGGTAAAATAACACAATGGAGACAATGCCTCATTCATACAGAGCCAACTTAGACTCAAATCTTCCCACTTGAACCTTCCTCTTCCCACAAAATTAGGAATGCCCTTGTATGGGAAGTCCAGACTTTGTGGCCAGCTATGCAGATAAGCTAATTGACACTTCTTGATGTAACGGAACCGTCAGGAAAGCTCAGCTTAAAGGAGAGGAATACAATCACCAATCGATTTACAAGCACAGAAAGTCAACACATGCAGCCTTTGGCAACTCACCATAGTTATGTTATTTCCATTGAGCAGAATCTGGTCCAGCTTTGTGATTCTTCTGCCCTCAGGTGTGATCTCACTGAAAGAGCAGTAGAAACAGTAAGAAACACAGAACCAGGGACAATGGCTCTAGTTTTGACCACAGAAGCAACAGAAATCTCTGCATTAAGGTTACCATTGCTGGAGCCAACAAATAAATCAGCAAGACTGCAGCATGGAGCACCTAGAAAACTAACTGGAATCTAAAAAGGTCTCTTCTACTCAGTACTCGGAGATTTGTATTCACCCTCTAAAGGGGGTGAATCGACAATTTCTTGAATATGACATATCACCACGTTATGACAAAGTAAAAATATTTAAGTTTGCTACCTTGTTGAATCTTTGCATAGGTCTTAAATAAGTGTAAAAACAAATTAACTATTGGAAAGTTTCCCACACAACCCATGCAATATTAACACTACAAATAGGATCCCCATACAAGTATAAACTGTGCAATAGCTACTCTATGACATGGCTGTCCTGAACAGATCACTTCTTATAGTTTTAAGTCCAACACTAAACTAGTCAGCTGGCAGGTATTCCAAAAATATAAAAACATTTTGCTAGCAGACCTTACACAGTATTTTGCCTCAGTGAACCAGAGATTAAATAACAAGAGGCAGAAAACATACTTACAATTCCGTAACATCTTCCAGCACCATATCTGAAAGTCCACTTTCAAGGAAAATAAGGCCCAGATTTTAAAATGAGACTATTTAATGCTGTTTTCATTTTATGTTAAAATGCGATTTAACCTGAAAGTTGAAAATATCAGAATCACACAAGTGATCCATATATTAAGTGAACTCAAAACTCTCAAGAGCTATAAATTACTTAGGCCAGAGCATCAAGCAGACAATTTTNAGGCGCTCCCGTCCTCCCGCTTCCCGCCAGGCGCCAGCGCAGCTCGACCCCTACAGGGGCGTGCAGCCGCCGCGGCCCCCCGGAGAGGGACCCCGGGCCCGGCCCCGACTGGAGGGGGCCGCGGGAATCTCCCATCGTTACCGAGCGGCAGGAGCTGGGACGGGTTGGACACCGCGCTCGCCGCCATGTCGGAACCGGCCCAGGCCAATGGCCGCCGCCTCCGCCCACAGCGGGAAGGGCCGGGCGGGGCTGCCCAAGCTCCGGTCGCGGTGTGTGGGTGTGTCGGGACACGCGCTGTGCGCTGCTTCTACGTAGAGATGGGAGCTGGAGGAAGCCCGCCGTTTTCCCCCTTCCTTTTCCTCCTGTCGGCCCAGCCGAGCAGCGCCGGCGGGCTGCTTGGCCCCGGCGCCAGGACTGCGGACTGTATAGTGTGCGCTGTTATGGCTCAGCTGCTACAGCATCACGGAAGCAGTCGGGTTGGAAAAGATCTCTGAGATCGCCGAGGCCAACCTGTGAACGAAACCCACCATGTCAACCAAAATATAGCGCTGAGTACCACATCCAGTCTTTCATTAAACAGCTCCGGGGACGCTTACTTTACCAACTCCTTGGGCAGCTTTTCTGTGAAGAAATTCTTTCTTAGGTCCAACCTAAACCTCCCTGGCACAGCTTGAGGCTGTCCTCGCCTGTCACTTGCTACCTGGGAGAAAGACATCAACCCTCGCCTGTCTACAACCTGCTTTCGGGCAGTTGTGGAGAGTGTTAAGTCCCCCGAGTTTCCTTTTCTTGACACTAAACAACCCAGCTCCCTCAGCAGCTCCTCAGAGGACTTGAGCTCCAGACCTTTCATCAGCTCTGTTGCCCTTCTCTGGACTCAATCCAGCACCTCAATATCCTTCTTGCAGAGAGGGGCCTGTTGCTGGATGAAGAATTGTTTGCACCTGGTGGGTTAATACAACACTTATTCTTCAAAAACCATTGACCTATGGAACTGCACAATGCTTATTCTGTAGGAAGAAGAACTGGAAAGCAACCAGCCCAGTTGTGTGAACTTTTACCANTGACAAAGTCATCAAATCCTAGAAGTGTACCAACAATTTCTTTGTCACTCTTCATCACGATGTGAATCCGGGAACCGATGCACTTGTCCACAAGTTCTGTAGATACATAGAAAAGCATACGTTCTACAAAGCAAGTCTTTCGTGCCTCATAGTTTTTTTTGTGTTTATTTATGCAAACAGACACACATTCCACACACCCTTAAACACTCCCCCTCCATTCTCCCACACAAACCAGGCTCTCCTCCCGACATCCTTACACCCACCCCCACTCCCACTGGCCTCGCTCAGACACTCCCACAGCCCNGTGTGCGCTGTTATGGCTCAGCTGCTACAGCATCACGGAAGCAGTCGGGTTGGAAAAGATCTCTGAGATCGCCGAGGCCAACCTGTGAACGAAACCCACCATGTCAACCAAAATATAGCGCTGAGTACCACATCCAGTCTTTCATTAAACAGCTCCGGGGACGCTTACTTTACCAACTCCTTGGGCAGCTTTTCTGTGAAGAAATTCTTTCTTAGGTCCAACCTAAACCTCCCTGGCACAGCTTGAGGCTGTCCTCGCCTGTCACTTGCTACCTGGGAGAAAGACATCAACCCTCGCCTGTCTACAACCTGCTTTCGGGCAGTTGTGGAGAGTGTTAAGTCCCCCGAGTTTCCTTTTCTTGACACTAAACAACCCAGCTCCCTCAGCAGCTCCTCAGAGGACTTGAGCTCCAGACCTTTCATCAGCTCTGTTGCCCTTCTCTGGACTCAATCCAGCACCTCAATATCCTTCTTGCAGAGAGGGGCCTGTTGCTGGATGAAGAATTGTTTGCACCTGGTGGGTTAATACAACACTTATTCTTCAAAAACCATTGACCTATGGAACTGCACAATGCTTATTCTGTAGGAAGAAGAACTGGAAAGCAACCAGCCCAGTTGTGTGAACTTTTACCAGTTCACTGGGCCATCAGCTATGACTTTGGGGTCCCTGACCACCAGGGATCACCAAAGAGACACCCAGGACAGAGGAACACATGGAGAGAGGGGAAGGAACATATGTTAATGACTTCAGAGAAATGATTCTCATAACTATGTTTCTTCTAGGAAATCTTATCAATATGTATGTAAAATACTGTATATAAACTAGAGTTTTCACTGTACTCAGCATGAATGAGATTTTGGAGGAGCTATCCCCTCATGCATCCAGCTGAATAAAGAATGCTGGCTTCTTAATGCTACATTAGTGTTAAGGAGCTTTTATTTTTACTGACTTTTGGTAACAGGCCCACAGCTGAACATGGGACTCGAGGTGTGGCCTCACCAGTGCTGAGCACAGGGGGACAATCACTGCCTGCTGCTGCTGGCCCCACTGTTTTATGTGCAGATTTTCATTCCCCACATTTGTCCATTGACTCATTCGAGGTGGCTGTGTGGGAGGTTTTTGAAGCCTTTCAGTAACTTTACCCCACCACCATTACCAGCCGGCTTCGTCTGAGCAGAGTAGCCACCGGGGGCAGAGACAGCCCTCTGGGCCTCCTGAGCATGGGGAGTGCTGCCTTGGGGCCAGTTAATACTGGGCAGAGCTGCACATGGGGGGCACTGGCTACCACTCAGCATCACAGGAAGCCCCCATCCCTGCTCAGAGAAGGAGGTCCTCACTGGAACTGTGGACACTGGGGTCGCTGGCACTCACCCCTTCTCCACCTGTTCTTGTCCTGCTGGGCACAGGCACCAGCTGTCATCACAGGAGTTGTGCCAGAGGGAATGGGCCATGAAGGCCCAGGCAACATTCCTGTAGGAGCAGAAGAGCGCTCAGTGGACATGGGGAGTATTCTGCTGGCACTGGGGGAGGTAGGAAGGCATTGTCCAGAGCTTTGCAGAGGGGAGGGAGGGCACTGACTGCTTCCTTGCCATGAAACTGTCAGCAAGGTAACACTGAATCCCATTGATCCTCCATATCCCAACCCTTGAAATGGCCACTGTTCTTTGAGGATAACCATTTCAGCCTTCCTAACTTCTTTCTCCAGGCTCCATGCAAAGATGTGCCAGTTTTGCCCTGACACCAACATTAAATTTTGCGTGTGAAAATGAACTGGCATTACCAGTCAAACTTGCTGTCCTTCTTATTGCAATTTTTATTTTAATTTCTCTTCTGGTATTTCCCAAGAGGCATTGAACCCTCGATGTATCCACTTTTTAACATCACATCAGTCTACACTACTTGCTCTTCTGTGCCTGTTTGCTTTCCCCCAGCTTCTACTTTAAATATTCCTCTGGGAGCCTTTGAATTTTTAGGACCAAAAGCCTCACTTTTTAAAGATCAAAGTGCAGCCTTTTCCTCTTTTTCAGGCTTCCCTTGTCACAGAAGGCTTCCTAGTGCTCCATGGACCTTGCTCTCTGCATCTCATTTGGGCACTAGGACTCTGGATTTCTGTGTATTCCTGTCTTCATATATGCAATTGACAGTGTTTCATAGAATGCAACGTCCTCATCCTCAGCTACCTGTTTGATGGCTGAAACTTGGCCCCTTCTATTGACCTGCATCAATGGGACAAAAATGGACCAAAATACCAATTTGTGACCCTGGAGCCTCTCATCTTGATGGTTACCTGCTGCCTTTGTGCCTAGCAGCTGGCTCTCATTTAATTTCCCAAGCACGGGTACCCAGGTCTAGTTAGAGAATTTTCTGACAGCATCAAGTTGCTCCTTGCTGTTCTTTATGTTCTTTGCTCCTCCAAGGCACACTGCAATCCTTGCTCTCTTGCCTAGGAAACTTGGACAGCCTGAGGAGAGCATAAGTTTCAGAGGACTGCTACTGCCCTGCAACTCTCCGGAAGGTGTCTGCATTTCTCTCAGATGATGCCATTTGGAGAGCTCTCCAGCTGAGAAAACAAATATCGTCTCCACACAAGCAGCAGATTCTTGTCCCATAGCCACCAGTAGGAAACTGTCCCTAATGAAGTAATCTCAACTCCTGCATTGCTGACCTTTGGGGGATCTCTGCCTTCTTGAATGCCTGAGTGTGCCATCTGGGGAAATAAATCTTGCATTGACTGAACTTCTGTAGTTCTACCAATTCAGCTAATTTACCTTCTGTTGTCCTGTCCCTTCAGCTCCACACCTTACCTGGTGCGAATGGCCACAGCACTTTCCCTGTTTGTGGTTCCCAGTGCTGCTCCGTTCCCAGTGCTGCTCAGCCACTCAGTTACTGCTCAGCTGCTCAGTTACTGTCCTTTACTTCTGCCTGGGTCTAGGAAAGATCTGACCTTGCAGCCTCTACACTGCCTATACTTACCTGTGTTCTCCATCTGCCCAGCCACTTTAATCAAAACTGCCAGACTGATCTGCTTGCTGTCCTTCTCTGCTTTCTAGAATGACACTGAAGTCTTTCTCTTTAGGCGACTGACATGGAAACACATCTTTCGTTTGGGTCCCAAATGCAGCACAATAATCTCACAGCAGAAGTCTTGCACCCCAGCCATGGGGCAGGCAAAACTACAGCAAGGGCACTGCAGTTTTGAAACATCCAAGCCAACTTCAATGTATACACTTATGGTGAGGGGAAAGGGCAAGGGAACACACGTGGAACTCAAAGTCAGAGCTACATAAAAACTATGGAATCCTGTCTTTACTCAGAGTGCCTGGTAGAGCACAGAAAGTATTATTTATTGGTCTAGAAAGTGTAAAGATATGCTCAGATTACCCAGCTACTCAGTTTCAGGAGTTTGCTGTCATGCTGTGTTATCTCACAGATCTTGTTGCATAAGCCATCTAGCAACAGTTTTTGTCCTTGAAAGTTTCTCAGTGTTAGAAAAATTAGCAGATCACTCTTTGCATCCACTTGCTGCCCTGTTGTACTAATGTTAAAGATCAAAAATTGAGTGTTTCTTTCACACCTGAAAGCAGTTTTTGGAAATGAAGATGTAAAGGAAAATTCTGACAGCCAATCAGCCAAATTGGAAGGGCAACATACTAAAAATAAACCTTCCAAATCAATGGGCTTTTTGAGGAGCTGGAATTAATAAGCAGCCACCGGCTCTGCCTTAAGGCATCCCTGGGGTGCAGCACCACCTTCAGACAGGTTGTCCAGTACTGTCTTTTGTCCTTTAGATGGTGCTTCAACCTCTACAACTACAGCTCAAGGCTAGAGCTAGACACTGTGCAACAGTTTTGAACCATCATCAACCACCATGGACGCAAAGATACTCCACATTCCCGCAGGCACTGCCGAAGTGTTGGGAAGCAAACTGTTGCAATTCCCTTCTCCCTCTCCCTCTTCCCTGGCCACCGTGTGCCTTCACTCCCACTTGCCAGTGATTTAATGCATGATATCAGCCATGCAGGCCTGGATGGGCTGAAAGCATAAACAAGAACAAGACTATGGGTTACTAGGTTTCACAAGGTGGGTAGGACGGTTTCCATGCTGTCCTGGAATCTGGAAGTTGAGATGAGTTGAGACAGTCTTGCTCCGTAGCCTGACTCAGGTATTGCCTTGGAGTTATTTCCACAAGCTCAATGAGGAACCTCAGACAGAAGGATTTGCCTTCCTCAGATCCACTGCCTAGTCTGCAGAATGGGGAAAAAATAACCTTTGTTGCTCCAAATCCACAATAAAAGGAGTTAGTGTTTATCATGTGGTGAGGAAATACCCATTCAAATGCACTTGTTTCTTCTGCTCATCTTGTACCACCATCTAGGTGTCCAGATCTGGCTGATTCAAAGACTGTGAAGAGCTCTAAAGGATAGCCACAAAAAGTTTGAAAGCATGGAGTTGTGAATCTGTGTGCAGAGCTGTTTTAGGTCTGCTATTTCCAGCACAGTGTCTAACAGTGACCTAAGTGAGCAAGTCTGGGGGTGTGATGGCTCTGGGTCTTTCAGAATTTCATTCTTTCAACTTTATTTTCCATCACTGACCTTTGTTTCAGATCTCGTAAAGGTTTTCCAGTGGACTACTGTCTGGCGAATCTTCATTGAGACTTGTGAGCTTGTATTTTAATGACAGGCCATTTGCTTGCTATTGAGTGCTGAAGGCTGTAGCAGCTGGTGGATGTTCTTTGAGCACTTCCTGTATAATTGCTCATTTCATGGCTGATGCATCTGAAGGAGGTATGATTTAGTGATCCAAATGATCCCTGTTTTTATCTTGCCATATTCCTAGGAGTTCAGTGGAAGTGGATGGTTCTGTGTGCCATGAAATGCACAGATCTCCTGAGGAGGGAATAGGGCCTCAAGAGGAGAAGGCACATCCTGGCTTAAGTGCCAGGCTAGCCCCACTCTCTTGGGGCTTTTGTTATGACTTCGGAACGACTTTCAGTCTAGGCCTACTGGGAATTTAGGCTGTATCAGATTATGCACCACAGGCATGACAAAGATGAAGGCATTTATCATTATCACTATTTGAATATGGTAAAAGCCCATCAAAGCTTTCCCTATCCAAACATCCAAAGGCAGTGAGTGTCAAGTTTGTATTCACCAAGCAGGGATCTCCTTACGACAATGCAGTGTTTGGTCTGCCAGTAAATGTAAATGACAGGAAGAAATAAGTTTCCTGCAGTGATTTCAGATGTTGAAATTCTCACATTACAGCAAGACACCCCAAGATTGTAATTTCTGAATACTTTCCCAATGCAGAACCTGGTTCCTATCACTCACAGACACTGGTTTTCTTTATGCATTAGTAAAGATGAGTTACCAATGCACCTATTAGCACTCCCTGCCCTAAATCAGTCATCCTTCCCCCTATGGAGTTTTACCTGTATGACTACCAGAAGTTCAATATTTCTATTTAATTTTGGTACTTAACTGGATTCTTTTACCATGCACTAGTGTCAGGATTTATGGTGAGAAAGTTCAGTCCTACAGAGATGAGCTGAAGGTAGGTAGCAACGTTTTTGTCTTGGCATTCATGAAGTATATTGATTTACACTTGCAGACATGTGCCATTCCTCCTATTTCTTTATTGCTATGCATTCCATGTACTTCCAAAAAAGTGCTTCAGTAAAATTACTGCTTCCAGTCTAGTGCTCAGAAGCAACCCTAGTTTATAGCAGTCCTGCTTCCACTCAAGGCCATGAGAAAATATTGTGGAAAAGAAACAGATATCCTGAGCCCAACCCTACAGAGTGATACAGATTCCCATGACACTCACAAGTGTTTTCCTCTGCTGTTGACTGCACTGCATCCAGGACTTTTGGCTGCCAGGAGCTCAACTTTCAACTTATGGGGTTTTGGGGTAAAAGTAAAAGGAAGTTTTTGGTTTTGAGTATTCTTGAAGGAAAGTATTGTAACCTGGAGGAAAGAAATGTTTTAGACATCCTGTCATGTGCTGTGTTCCAAGGTATTGTAAATAATATCAGTCTGTAATTGCAATTCAAATGCAATATTTAGAACAAAAATGCAACATACTTTGCCTAAAAGCATTTTTTCCAATGTTTTTTGAAGATGTTAATTGCATTTTGAAATTCAAGCAATTTCTTTCTAATGTGAAAATTGCAAAAGGGTGAAAATTCCATTTGCTACACAGTTCCAGTTAATGAAGTGTAACTCTCTAGGGGCTTGACCTAAGGATTTGTGCAAGTCATGAAATATGGACTCATTTTCTGCTCTGTGAGTTTTTGGATTTTGGTGGCTTTTGTTCCAGAGAAGAGCAAGTGTGGTGTGGTAATTAGTGAGGTCTTTAATGTCTTAGGCATCTCTGTGAGAGAAAGGGACATGCAAAATTGGTGGGCAGCTGACTGTCTTAAGTCACTAGTTCAGGACAATCACTGACACAGAAATGCAGAGTCACTGTAGGCTTGTGTCAGTGCATTAAAGGCTGGTTTTAGGCAAGGCAGTATTTCAGAGCTCACAGCACTTCTTGGTTGTTACCATTCTCTATTCTTCACATTTCCCTCCGTGTTGCAGCTGCCTGCTCTTCCAACTTTCATCCACCTTTTGACACGTTTCTTCTAAGTTTCCCCAGGGTAATTTTCATTGAATTCCTCATTATGTGTGTGCTGATACACATTAGAAGGGTTGATTCTGGTGTGATTTTCAGCTGCTATTTGCAGATTGTGCTGCAAACCTGTACTGGGGGCAGCAGCCACCAAAGGCCAGCAGCATCCCTGGAGAGGGAGCACCTCTTGTCCACCGGGCGCAAACTAGGCACTCCTTAAGCCTCACAAACCCAGCACATGGCTGCTTTCTCCACTTTGTCCCATCTGTCCTCTCCCTTTTTTCCATCTTTTTTTTTACTCCCTAATTCCTCTTCTCTTTACTGCCTCTCTTACCGCCTCCTTCTTTCCCTGTTGAGTTACTTTCTTGACACCTAGTGGTTCTTGACACCTTGTGTTCTCCAAACACCAGAGCAAAAGCCAGTGCGGTGCCAAAAAAGCTCTCATATCAGTGTTAGCCTTCCCAACCCCTTTTTCCTCATGTTTGATTTTTTCCAGGAAGAAAATGCTTCTCTTTGGTTTTTCATAACCTGCATATCAAATACATCAATATACTTTGTTTTTTGGTGATTTATAAAGAATATTCATTTACAGTAAAGTCTGAATAAATCTGCTGTCCTTGGTGTCAGGAAAATCCCTGTACATAAATTTAGGAAAGAATGTCCAAGATATGCATAGAAACCATCCCTAACAAGAAGATTTTTGCTGAAGCCAGGAATACTCCATCAAGTGGAGATCTCAAATACGCAGCTGGTAATGGACTATGCACTGTCACATATGTCTGCAGGAGGTCACTGCATCCTTCTTGTAGAAACACACCAAAAAATACATTCAGCTATGGAATGTGCACCTGAACAATGCAGGCTGTTGAAGGGATGGCATCCTGCTGTACTGCCTCTCGTGTGTTCTATTCTGAACCGGACAGTGTCTCACAATGAGATTCAGGTCACGAAAAGGAGGAAGTTCTGTTCAATGGCCTCTACTGATAACCAAATACACAATGATCAACTGTGAAATTAAGGAGCCTGGTGTTCCTGTCAGGATTAGTTTCTGCACTCTGGTAAAATCACAGTTCAGATGACTCATTTAAGGACTTTCCATCCTGAAACAGGAGGCTGGCAACAAAACTACGGCATAACTCATGCCACTCCCTTTTCTGTTAATTCACCAGCAAAACAGCCTGTAATAAGAAACATAAAACATGGACACACAAGGCAGTCCATTTGCTTAAAAAATGTGTTGCACATAATAGATGCTGACCAGGCCACTGACACGTGTATGTTGGTTCTTGTCAGCAGGTGAGGGACAAGGTGTGAGTGAGTCAAATCAATCTACTTACAAGTGTTGAAAAGTAAAACCACCTTACAATTACACGACATCTTGCCCTGTGGAGTGCAACAGACACTTTTTAATACAAATAATGAACCTTTTGAGAGCTGCTACTGTCAGTTTTCACTAAGCTAAGCTGAGCCAGCACTTTCCTTCATGTCTCACAACACTTAACTTGATAGAAATCAGTAGCATCCTCAGTGTGCACACAGCATAACCTTGCTTTTCTGGAACTTGATTCTGCAAGGGAAGAATGTGAAAGACTTTTCATCCATCTCATTTAGGGCTTGTGTGTTAAACTCTTGGTTTCATCTCACCCCTGAAGGGAGTGGTTGTGGTATCACTGCTGCACTTGTGCCTTCTGGTTGCATCACAGTTCAGGAATTGTTTAAATCTGTGGTGATCCAGAGCACATTTATCCTCCCTCCTTGATAAAAGCCTTCATCATCATGCATGTCACTTGATCTACGCAAAACAATGATGCCTACCATATTCTGTTCTTTCAACCTACGCAATGCAATATAAAGTATGTCAAATCACACATTCAGTTGCTACTTATTTGAAGTTTGTATTTCGTAATTGGACAACACTAACTGAAAGCACCTTTCCAGCTCCTCCTGTAACTTTGTATCCACAGAATTAATGTGAAAAGATGCAGTAGGTCCCAAATAATTCCTGGCATCTGCGATTTAATACTTTGAATTCTACTCCAACATGAAGCGTTTTATGAGTATGACTGCCTACATTATGAACATACTGAGCAAAGAGCCAGTAACCACATTACCTTGCTAAGTACGGCTGGAGTAATGATCAAGTGTCAGGAGGTAGATTAAGACATTAAAACACAAGTTGACTATTCAAATTATGATTCAAAGCTTTTTTGAAGAAAAATGTTCCCCAATTCCATATGCAAACAAAACAATCAGACCATATTCATATATTAATTTTTTATTTTCCCATACAATATTCACAGGGTCTGCTTTTTGTCTTATTCAAACTAAATTTCCCCCCATGCCCTCAAACTAAAGAACTGACATTTCAGGACACAAAAAGAAGTCTTGTAAACATAAAACATCTAACGCATAGCTGAAACTCAGAGCATTTAGCAATTAAAAACACAGTTATATCCCCTTTAACGCAGGGTGTTTTCTTGCATATCACACCCAAACTGTTTGTATATTAAAAAGGTGCAGCTTTAACCAAAGGTCACAATGCACTTCTTCGCCCATTGCGTGTTAGCATGTGTATTTTATTATATCCTATTCAGTCAGTTAAAAACTATATACAGCTACCTTTAAACGTGTGTGCCATGTTTTTAACAACACAAAAATAAAGGCATTTTTAAGCTGTTGCTGCATGTTATGCAGCAGGATGCCAGAGCACTGGTTCAGACATGTAACTTTAATGGAAAAGTCTAGTCCACTATACCTCTGCTGTGGGAGTAATATTGAATGGAACAGTCCACCCATCCAAACATTATGAAAGAATAAAGATAGCTGATCATCATCAGTTTTATAGCACTATTTACCACTTTTGCCAGCACACAGAACAACTTAGTGGAAAAAAACCCCAATACAATTCAAGCCTTCAAACAAATGCCTTTGTTGTGATTAAAGCTACATAACTAATATTCAAACACAGAAAAAATGAACACTAGCAAAAGTAAATCATGTTTTTATTTGACACTTGCACCTGAAGTGTACCACCCACTTCATTACTGTGTGCAACGCAGCACAAAAAAGTAATAGACATCAGCTGCTGAAGCACAAGAAGAAAGCATAGAGGTACGATCAAGAATGTTGTGTGCAGGCACAGATTTGTATTGTAAGACAAAAGCAGACTTTTGTTTTCTTGTATTAGTGGGTCTAACTATTTCTGGGAAACCTGCACCCCAAAACAGGACTGCACTATTCAAAATTCAGTATGGAACAGCAAAACTCTACATCCTGAAATTTACATAAGGATTTTTAATACCTCCATGACCTTCTAAATAATTTTTGAGCTGTCTGATGTTTTCCTTCAGTTTCCAAAAGAGCAGTCAATTAGTTCACAACAGAGTTGGGGGACTTTTATTTTTTTCAACCATGACATGATTTTAAAATCAAGTCATCTCAGATCAATTCCTCAGACTGCTCAAGTATCACCTGAATATGTAATTTCAAATTTTTGCTAGAAATACTATATGCAATTAATAAGGGTGTAGCATTCTTTCTCTGCTTGCCAAACACTTGTGTAAGAAGCAGCTTTTGATTTAGCTAGTAATACATGACAAATTTTTCACTTTAGTTTATTTTGTGTGCATTTAAGAATTGGTCAGCCTACTTTTTTTCCAGAGCCATTTGAAGAAGTTTAGCCTTGCTATGACCAGCTCATTTCCAACTATGGGCATGTACACACATTTACTACTTTCCACAACCAAATAAAACAGAATTTTACAGTACATAAGCTACTGAAGACATGAGCAGTGAAAACAATGTAACTCTAATAACGCTACCAAAAAGATAACCTGAAATATTTAAAACATTTCCTGACCACTAACAAAACAGAGTGGCAATTAGATGCACAAGGCTGTCACGTCTCAGTGCACCACATAGAGGAATATTTACAGCACTCGTGCAATGCAGTATCAATATCAAATTGCCCTCTTACTAGAAAAACAATTTAGTAAAAAGCTTTGTACGTGCCTAACACATAATATAATTTCATTCAGGGCTGGTGCTGTGCTGCTTAACAAACCAAGCTACTTCTGATCTTAAATCCAACAATCAGCAGCAGCATGTATGCACACTGCACAGGTTCAATGACAAAGTTAGAAGACATCCTATTCTACTGCATGTTTTTTACATAAACTTGGACATTTGGATTTTTCTGTTTTGTATGCAGAAGTGGATTTCCTGAGTAGTCTCAGCTTACAATTTCTTCAGTAAAACAACATTGCAAAAGAGAAAATGTATTTATTTTAATACAGAAGAATGTATGTTTAAGCAATCATAATGAAGTATAAAATCCAGCAAATTCTGAAGATGAAGACTTTCCAGGCTGATAAAGAATGTGTACCACAATGCAGTGCCAAGCTTTCAAGGATTTTACAAAAAACCCAGGAGTACTATTCCATTTTTTTAAAACAGCAAATCAAAACAGTGCACTACAGTGATCACATTTTCTTTTTTATAATTCAAGTTATTCAGCCTGAAAATTAAAATGAAATGAGATTTTTATATATCATCTCTCATATCAGACACTAGACTGTTGGGTTATTTTAAAGTGTTACATTGCAGATGACTAATTGTACTGGTAAAAATCAAACTTGGTTTGGATTAGTATCAGTAGAAATAAAGAGAGACTAGACACTGCCAGATATTTTAATATAAGAATTAAAACACCTAAGTTCCAAAGGATCCTTAAAAATATTTCATATTATGTGTCCCTTTCATAACTTTTTGGGCCTGTTTTGTGATTTTTAAGGGATGAGGAGTATACACACTTGAATGCTGCACATATTCAGACCTCTGTACCTACAGTTAACTTGGACAACCGCTAATCTTAACGAGGAACACACCTGAAGCATTGCCACTACTGGTTACGACCCAACGCGTGTTGTCGTGGTTCTTTTATCCGAGAAGAAGCTTTTGAGGAGAAATACCTGCCCGATGCTAACAACAAGAAGGATGATTGCTTCCCCTATTGACCAGTAGGCCACCCTTGTGTTTAAATCCTCTGCTCTGCTGCGGCCCTGCGCTTCCCTCAAGCGGAAGTGAGTCTGATAATCAATGACAGACTTCAAAGCTTCGTGAATTGAAACGCATGCAGACTCCATCTGGAGAAACAAACAAATACACAGCATGGAATTAAGAACCCTTCCAGTGATTTTGTGCTTTGATATTTAAAATGAGGAGTCATGTAACTTCGCAAGCTAAGAATTAACTCAGACCAATGTGAAATAGAAATAGTGTAAATACGGTAAAATGTAGCTTATACTGATGAAACTTTACACAAAAATGTGACACTGTTAAATACAGAAGCAGATAAAACCACAGAACTAATAAAAAGCAATGAGCTTTTTAATTAATGAACAAATTCCAAATTCCTACTTGGATTCAAAATGAACCTCAAAAATATTTTTGAAATGTCACTGATCCTCCAGCTGTTAATTCCACACAGTTGCTTATAATATTAAGATACACACAGCATATATTACATGCTTCTGTTTCACAAATATGACATTCTTCACTGATTAATTCTCACTCAAGTTGCACAATGTCTATTCTGTTGTCAAGAGACCATTCTCTTAGTCATGTATACAAAAAGTGGTTCGTGAAGGGACAATTGCTATCCTTCAGTGCTCCTGAACACTCAATACCATACTCATATAAAAATACTTACCAACTTGGCCAATTTAATAATTTTTCATTTAAAAAAAAGCATTATTGGTTTTCCAAGTCCTAAATAATTTTTTAAACAAACTTCTTGCAGTTTTAGTTTATTTGCTGTAAGTAAAAGTATTCCTCACTGTGTTTTGATCACCATGAGATTAGTCATTAGATCTTCAAAAGACTTATTTTCTACTCACAATTTAGGTTTCTCTTTAATGGCTTAAAATGAACATTTCCTGAAGATCGAACAGCACAAATTATTATAAAGGAAATGTTTAACGCCCTTATAGGGCTGCTCTCAGTCCCTTAAATCTGTGTCGAACCACATTTCAAGACGTTTGTCTGAACAAATCTAAGATAATCTTACAGACAAAATTCAGAATGAGTTTTTCGAAACTAAGTTTTGTTATTGGTAAATTGTAGAAACATCCTGATCTGCACAAGGGATTTAAACACAAGGTCACTCTGGTTTTATGGATTTACCTTCAACTGTTCTCATGAAAGGCTGCCCAAATTTGGTCATGCCACAAGCCTGACCAGAACTGCAAAAATAACCTCCTTACTGAAGAAGCAAAGAAAAGAAACTAAGAGATACAGTATCAAGAATCTGACTACAAATAAAAGCATTGCAGCAATTAATGAAAAGTTCCAAAGAAAGTTTTAAGGTATTTAGATTGTGTAGAGGTGTACAAAACTGTAAAATCATGAAAATACAGTAACAATAATGCTCTGACACTTTGTAGACTTATAAAGCCCAAATACCTAGAAGCCAGACAAATACAGCCTACTTTATTGATTTATTTTGCTAGAATTTCCTTCTCCATTTTAAAAAGAGTAGTTATGAGTCTTCCTCCTAAAAAGACTCTACTGTTTTAAATGTAGAAATAATTCTGAGAGTTTCTCCAGAACTTGGAAATTTTTTAAATCCTATTCCACCAATATCTAGTTTGTGAAATCTACATGGCAAGAGACACAATACTGTGTCATTAAAAGGATGTTCCCTTAGAAACTTCATAAAAAATGCCACCAACCAAACAGAAAACAATAAAAAAACCCCAGAAACCACTCAAACAATAAAACCCCAAACAACAGTGGCCTTAAGTTTCTGTCCTAATATCCTCTTAAATATTTAGTGATTCCTTCTCAGCTCTGTTTTGTGTTCTACAAATCTTATTTTTAAAAAGAAAGCCTACTTGTTGCAATTTGGAGTATTTTAAAAGCTTCAACTCATTTATTTTCTAAAGTGATGTAGATAACTAAAGGAGCTGAACTGGAAGAAAAATCACCTTCACCTAACAACTTTTGTCAAACACAACAGTGTTTTACCTGGGTAAGTGCAGTTACTCTGTTCTCACTAGGAAACAGTGGTGGATCTTCTCCAACCTGGAAATCGAAATACACGGTTTTGTGTGTGAAAGTAGAGAACTCATTGCTGAAGCAGAACTTGTATGTTCCATTTCTCGATGCAGTAAATGTGAAGCTATCGTACTGTTTCTTCATCTCTTTGTACAGTACAATGCCATCAGGATCTTCCAACCGACAGTCAACATCATAATGACCTCCAGTGATCACCTGGAAACAAAAACCAATAAATTGTCTTTTAAAAAAAACCAGACACTTACATATTTCTTCTAAGAAGTATGGCCTGGCAGGTGGAACTGCAAAGCTTTTTGCCTTGACAGGCGTTTTAAAATACAATGCATTCGAGAATCTTTCAAAGCAAGTCTGCAAAATTATTTTCCCATTAACAACACATGGAAAATAATTAAAAATGCTTTAGGTTCAGCATTTGCAATGTCAACTGTATTTTCAAACCCTTAGGAGAGCAATTTTAGTTATTTTGTTATTACTAACTGCACAAGAGCAAAGGCTACAGTAGATGAAACTCCATGGGACAGCAAAGACATGACAGTAATGAGCCTGACATTTGCTGTACACTCAAGTCCTCTGTGGAATTGATTCATCCAGCTGAGACTGCTAACATGCAGTAAGACACTTCCTTCCTGTGTGGCCCGGAAAGTGTAACTGCTGCCCTGCTATACCAGCTGCATTAGGCTGCAGGAATGCTGTTTGACCAGTAGAACAGGAATTTCAATCTCCAGTTTTCCTGTCTGCTTCTGTCAACAGAGCAAGCTCTGGGGGACCTGCCACCTCCCTCCAGCAGTTAGATGCAGGAGTTCATCCAAAAACCAGCACATCCGGATAATGCAGCAGCCTGCAACTGACTCAAAACTTCACAATTGTTCCAAGGGGGCTTTTGAAGCTTTGATTACTGTTGGTCTACAGTGTATTACTACCTGGATTCTCCAGAAAGACTGATGGGGAGTTTAGGTATTCACAACTTACCATAGCAGTTTTACACTTTATCCTTGCTGCAAGCTTTTTACTTTTAAGATAAAGCAGGAGTGCAGAAATCACTGAATTATTTTAGTATCTCTGTATCTGCACTTCAGTCCACATGCCACTGTTGAAACGCTTATCAGTTTACTGAAGTACCAGGTTATTAAAATGATTACATTAGAGGTAAAACTGAAACAACAACAGGATAGAGCAGCAGCTCCTCCACAAACGCAAAGTTTTAAAAGTATCCAGTTAGCAAGCAATAACATAGCTCTTCATTTTCGAAATACAATCTACAATTTGATAAGGGTGCGCTTTTTACCAATTACATGGAAGTCAATTGCATTCAGTTGTGCAGGCACCCTGAAAATATCGGTTTACACAGAAGCAGTAATGATGGCCAGAACATTAAAGTTCCCCTAGGATTCCTTCCCATGGAACTTGCTGTGCCTTCTGTCAGCCCTTGACATATACTGCCAAAGGTTATTCACACAGCACTTCAGGCTGCCAGTGGCTCGTCAAATACCGACTTTTCTTTTAGCAGTGCTAATCCTGTTCTGGTCACTAATAAAAGTGGCAACTGCATGCTTATCTGTCCAGTGATATCCACTTCAAAAGTGCAGGGTAGAGTACTGCACAGAAAAGACTGTATGGAAGAAACAGTCAGGGGCAAGAAATATTCGGGTAGGGAAAAAGATACGCAGAACCTAGATCACATAGGACAAGAGTAACAAGAACGGTTATCTGGCAGCAACATTCCCCAAATACAATTGAGATGGGACAGCAACTGATAAACTAGAAACCACTGGATTTCAGCAAGAAAAGTCAGCCCACAAAAATTACACAATCCTTTCAAAACCCCCCAAAGATAACTGGGATTTTTGTCATTGGGGATGACTACTCTCTCATGCTGCTGCTGTACTATCAGTGACTTCATCTACTGAAGTGACAGACTGAAAGGTTCCAACCCTGCAGATACACTCGGAGGCACCAAAACAGTGATGCTGTACCACATCCTTCTCCTATGACCTTCTCACCACTTAGTATGTTACCCAAACCTGAATTGTACTCTGAAATATGGAACATTAGCTCTTAACATGTATTGTGCTCATCCTGTCGATGCTTCACAAACCACAAGGAAATTATGTCTGCAGCACCTTGTTGGTCAGGTGTGCTTTAGGTATTCTCTGCACTGTTCAGGTGGGGCACTACATGGCAGCGACCAGGGTACAGACAATGCCAGTTTTCAGGGCCAGCTGTGTCCCACTCAGCCCTGCACTACACGGAAGCCTCTTAGCCGCTCCTGCAGAGTTTTCCTTAGTCAAGCTGGAAACCTCTCATTGGATCCAGCCGCTGCTCAGAAATACTCCCTACAGGAAGGGAGCTGAGGGAAGGCCCCCGGCAGGAGCCTGGGCTTGGGGCTCGGGGCCGAGGCCCAGAGCGGAGCCATGGCCGGGGCGGCTCCTCCGGCCCTGGTACCTGGAACTCGAGGGTGCACTTGGTGCCTTGGGCGATCTCCTCGTAGAAGCACTGCTTGGCGTTGTCGGGCAGCTCGAACGTGATCTCGGAGGCCCGCGCCGCGCAGGCCGCCAGCGCCCACACCAGCAGCAAGGGCGGCAGTGGCCCCCGGGAACCCCGCGGCGGCATCGTCCAGTGTGGAGAGAGGTGAGGAGGGCGCGGTGGGACTCGCGGCGGCCGAGGCTGCGGGGCTGCGGGCGGGACGCGGCGTGGCCGAGGGGACGAGCGGCGGCACCCGGAAGCGCCCGCGCGGCAGCAGCGCCTTCCCGGAGCGCTTCCGGGACGTATGT
>VWZV01003993.1:35810-89794 GCA_013397155.1 Irena cyanogastra
TGTCCGGCGGGGAAGGGGCGGGGAAGTGGCGGGGAAGGGGCGGGGAAGCGTCAGCCATAGGGCGCCCGCAGCGTCGCTCTTTCCCGCTCATCGTGTCGCGGATGGAGGCTCGCTGTCTGCTCAGCGCCGTTGTCCGCAGATTGTTTCCTGAGGGTCCCGCTAGGCCCTACAGCTGGAAATGGCGGGCTCCTGCGGCCGAGCGCACGCAAAGAGCGACCTCGGTGCCCTCCGAGGACTGCAGAGTTCTGCTGCGCAGATCCTTGAACGTTCGTTGCAGAGACTTAATAAGAGATGAATGAATGTACAGATGTAAAACATCGATTAAAGTGCTCATACTAATTGCAGGAGTAGTGACTTTCAAGTTCTACTCCAGTCAGTCGTAGAATGTTAAAAGTTGTGAGTGATCTTAACGATCAGTGAGTCCCGGCCCACCTGCCGTAGGCGGGGACACTTAACCACGAGATCGGGTTGCTCAGAGCCCCATCCAGCCTGGCCTTGAAGACTGCCAGGTTTGGAGTATTCCCAACCTCCCCGGGCAACCTGTTCAGTGTCTCACCACCGTCACTATAAAGAATTTTTCCCTATGTCTAACCTAGGTTACTCCTCTTTCAGTTAGTACCCATTATTTCTTGTCCTACTACTACAGTTCCTGATGAAGGGTCCCTCTCCGGCTTCCCTGTAGGTCCCTTTGACATACTGCAAGGTTGCTATGAGGTCTGCACAAAACCTTCCCTTCTCTAGCCCTAACACTCTCAGCCTTTCTCAGTTATTTTTACAAATAAATTAAAAAAAAAAAACCACCAAAAAAAGGGATCAAAGATATCCTCCATTCTAATTATATTAAGTTCTGTGGCAAATCAGGCAGAGTAGGAAAAGGAAAACTCAGCTCAAACCTCCCAGGCAGGAGCATGAGCTTGTAAGACCCAGTGGGTCTGGTCCCCCATTTTGCTTCAGCCCTCAGGAAGAGCGGCTGAACCTGCATGAAGTACCTGTTGCCAAAAGAGGCACCACACTGGGGTGCTGCTGCACAGTCTTCTAGCCTTGCAGAGAAGTCCTGTGCTAGCTTGTGAAATGTATGATTTTCATCCTCACCACTGCATAAGAAACCTGGGCATCAGTTTGAGGACTGTGGATTTCACAGAGGCACCCAAAATTCATATGTAGAAGGCTCTGATAGATTTGCAGATGTGGATTATAGTGACACAGCAGATGCTTTACCAAGTACCCACCTTACAGCTGAGGCAGACATTTTCCATTTACAATTAATCCTCAAATGTTTGTTGTTTTCATTTAAACACACTTTTATTTTAGATGGCATTTAAGTGTTGGCTGATAGCTGAGACGGCTCAAAAGCAGGTTATAGATCTGGGCCATACAATGCAGCTCCAGGCATTTTACTTATATCAGTGACCATGGACTTGTAGGAACTGTATGAACTAATCACCTTCTCCTTCATGTGGCAAGAAATACATTTCAGGAAGACTTCCTCTGTGATTTTTCACGACAACTGAAGTGTTCATGTAGAAAGCTTACAGTTCCTCATCACTAGGAAGCTTACAGTTTCCTAGTTCATTCTTTCCAGCTGTTTTCTTAAAGTTTCACTGAATGGGCAAAATGGTGTTTACCTAACATTGGAAAACTATTGGAAACCTATCACCAAATAATCAAACAACAACACAGAAGGGGAAAGATACAGAGCAGGCAAGAAAGGAGTCTGGTGACATCTGCAGAATAAGCAAAAACCCAGAAGACATTCCAATCCCCAAAATAAATCAGCAAGAGCAGATGAGATTACATCTGTTTCTTTTTGGATTGTGGTCAGAGATTATAGAACATCAACGGAGTGAAGAAGGCAAACTGCGGTGACTCTTCATTACGCCACCACCACCAGGCAAAGCTGTCAGCACTAACTGCATAGCATCACCTCCACTGTGTGGTGTGCTTGCAGCTCATCTGGTGTAGATTTGCTAAGGACTAATTGTTTTATGTATGTAGCAATCATGATAGTAATTGAGAACTAGCTACTAGCATTATGAAATGCTTATGAATTTTAGTAATTCTTTTGCAGCTTGACACTGAAATGAATTCAATAAATATAATAGTAAGTTAGAAAAAAACTTTATAGGGAGTAATATGAAGAGTTTTCCTTTCCTACTGGACAATCTGTTTAAGTAGGGTGCAAATCAGTTTCAGGTGCTCTCAGCATAGTTCTTTGCCGAGAAAAATCTTTATAGTTTTTTTTTTCTCTATTATGACAGAATATTTGCAAGAAGAAGTCTGCGTTACAGCTTCGCCCATACATGCCTGCATAGATATGTGGCTTTATTAATGATCCTTTTTACCTCACGTGCAAAGTCAAAGACTAGGAAAAAAACCAAGGATTCATTTTATTTTTACATTGGTTTGATTTGTAGGCGTATGTTGCTGCTTTCTGTATGTGGAAAATGAAAATTGACAAATGACACGTTTCTTGTGCAGACAATTAAAACATTCTCTCCTGAAGACTGCTAATCAACCATAGTTGTACAAGCAGTTCTCATTCCTTCAAAAACACATGGAAGCCACTGCAGAAAGACCAGAGAAATCTACAAAATACAGGATGTTTAGATCTTAGTGTTTCTTCTCGGCTTAGTAGCTGAATCAAGTTTCTAATATTTTCTCCTGAGGTAGTTAGAGACCTTTTACCCATGTTGGAGGTTGTAGATACGGATGAAATTGCAGACTTATAAAATAAGATCTTATGACTGAAATAACATTTCCTGTTATTTAAACAGTGAGACAAAAAAAAGCTGTTCTTCACCTTTACAGTTCTTTAATATCTTTCCAGAAATCTATTTGTGTGTGACAGTTTAAAAAAATCCACTTTGTAATTTCAATTTAATTCTCCTTTAAAGCATATTCCACAGTACGCTTTATCTTGCTACTCAAACTACCTAAAATGGTAAAGTTTCCCCATTTTAAGTACCTCTGCTTTAAAAGCCTTTGCTTTGGGCTTGCTTTGGCAGATTTTATATAAATAATAGACATTGATGTCAAGATAATTAATTCCTCTTTACTTCCCAGTATAGTGCTTAATTTTGGATAGGCTAAAATTACTAAAATAAACCAGACAGGCTAAAATACAGATTAATCTTTCATTTCACTGGACTTCGTACTTTAGAAAGCGGCATTGAATAACTCTGGCATTTGCAAAAAACACTTGAAGTGCAGTCAAGTATACTAACACATTTTCATCACACTGTTTCAGTGTGATTTGTGCAAAGTCATGCTGTGGAGGAAAAAGTCACTGGACCTTAAAACTGGTTGAATTTATCCTTTTTTCAGGGTTCAGTGCATTTTCTAACCTCTGTTCTCATGTTTCCAAAACTGCAGTGAACAAGAAATGAGCTTGTTTGAGTCTAAAAAGTCAGTGCACTACTGTTTTGTGCTTGTATTAGTTGATTACATAAAAGCCCAAACACCTTTCTACAGAATACACCAAGAAAATAACAAATTCAAATAAATGTTTTAGATGAAAACTAAATTTAGGTGCACCCAGATATAAGCATTTATTGTTTTTCCATATGCACAGCTTCACAGAGGAGTGGGCTGAGAGCTCTTGCTGTGCAAAGAGTTGGAAGGAGGGAGAATATTGGGAAAGCTGTGACCCGTCTTACCATCTGAAACACCCCACATGCACTCTTGCAGAGTCCTGACTTATTGACAAGAACAATTTGTGAACCTCTATTTGTATAAATACAGTCCTTTGATTTTCAATGCCTTTTAAAAATATGTTTGTATGTAAGAAGGTATAATGGATTAGAATTTGTTTCAAAATGTCCGTTCCGTGGTGGTTTACTGTTTCGTTCTTTCTTTCTTTCTTTTCAGATAAGTTTAGGAACTCAACATTATTGCAAATGCCGGAAAAAGTTTTTGCTTACGGGTCGAAGGGGAGACCTGTGGAGACACGGACCTGCTGCTCTTTCTGTGACGCAGAAGAGGGAGCTCTTGGTCACCACAATTTACGTGGAACCCGCGCATCATGGAATGGTTGGGGCTGGAAAGCACGTTTTACGGTCGTCTAGTCTATGCCCCTGCAATAAGCAGGGACATCTTCAATTAAATCAGGTTGCTCAGAGCCCCATCCGACCTGACCTTGAGTGTTTCCTGGGGTGAGGCATTTACCACCTCTCTGGGCAAGCTGTGTCAGTGTTTGACCACCCTTATGGTAAAAATCTTCTTCCTTAAATACAGTCTAAATCCTCTTTTGGTTTAAAATCATTACCCCTTTAGTTCCCTCTTCCCAGTTTTTGTTCATAGTGTATTCAGTACCTAAGGTTTCCCTTCCTTTCAAGCTAACTCTTTCAATTCAGTGATAAATGGATATCAGAAAGCTAAAAATGTTAAGGTAAGTAGTAGCAATCTTGGACAAACATAATGTAGGCATAGCTCAACAGAATGCAGCATCCAAGACTGTGGATGCTAGACTGTGAATGCCTAGACCTTGTTTAGGCTCACAGTTCAGCAGTGAAAGCCACACATCCCTTTAGGTAGCAGCAGTCCATGTGTATAACCTACAGAGATCTCCAGCAATGAGGCTTACAAGCACCCATCTTCTGAGCAGGGAGGGAGCTGCAAAAGCTGCTCCATGGAAAATGGATAAATGTTACTCCACGGGAAGTGTCTGACATTTCTCTGTTTTGGCATCAGTGGCAGTTGTGACCTGCTCTCAGCAATCTCTGGCTGACATTATCAGTTCCCAGTCTTCTCCAGAGGGTGGTGCCTTCCCCAGCCCTGTTACATAGCATGTAGTGCTAGCGTAGGACAGAAGGACCATCCCTAATTATTTGAATGTAATTAGGACTTGGAGTGCTCAGGATCTGTGAACGATCAATTCCTGTTATTCCAAACCTGGGCTTCAGTGGACGGTGTGGAGGGGAGGGATCTGGATTAGGGCTGAAAAACCCAGGAAGAGAGAGACAATGAAAGGCTGCCTGCAGTGAGTTAGATAGGAACCCCAAAGGATGCCCTGGCCAGATTTTAAACAAAACATTTTAAGATTCCTTCTCAAAGCACTCCTCCCAGTGGCTCACCTTTTGTTTTGGTTTGGTTTTTTTCTCCCAGTTGTGGCTGAATTTTGATAATCCTGTTGCACTTTACCTAATGAAAGAAAGACTTGTGTTTCCATGTGTGCACTTTTATTCACTCAGATTTAGATTCACTTAGATGTAGAATGTGTTATAAAACATTCATTCTGGTTTTATCTGGGATGGAGTGAATTTTCTTCACAGTAGCTAGTATGGAGCTGGGTTTTGGATTTGGCCTGAAAACTGTGCTGATAACTCAGGGTGTTCTCCTTACTGAGCAGTGTTTATGCAGAGCCAAGGCCTTTTGTGCTCCTCATCCCACCCCAGCAGAGAGTGGGCTGGGATTCACAAGGAGCTAAGAAGGGGACGCAGCTGGGACAGCTTACACCCACTGACCAAAAGCACATTCTATACCTTATGACATCATGCTCAGCATATAAAGTTGAGGGAAGACAAAGAAGGAGGAAAAGAGGGAGGTTTAGAGAGATGGCATTTGTATTCTCCAGTCACTCTTATGCATGATGAAGCCTGGCTTTCCTAGAGATGGCTGAACATCTGCCTGTCCATGGGAAGGAGTGAATTATTTCCTTGTTTCACTTTGTGTGCATGTGTGGTTTTTACTTTGCCTGTTAAACTGTTTTTATCTCAAGCCACGAGTTTTCTCACTTTTACCCTTCTGATTCTATCCCACTAGGGGTAATGAGTGAGCAGCTGCATGGGGCTGAGCTGCCAGCTGGGGCTAAACCATGATAATACTTAATAACTTAATGTCTTTACAACCATACATAATTGGTCTAATAAAATAGATCGTTCTCCCTACAGAAAATGTTTGAAAGTATTAGAACAAATATTGTGGCTTCATAATAGTTGACACATTTTAAAAGACCAAAACCAATAATAATTCTCTATATTTTATATATTCCTCTTTAAAAAGGGACAGACAGGGAAAATGAGAAGGACATGTTGCCTTCCATGTCAGTGGTAAGCTCAGAGTGTGTGGAGTTCTGCCTGGGGATGGATGATGGGCCAGGATTAAAGGAATGGCAGGGNCCAGAGATTAGATTAAGAAAGCTAAATCACTGAGAGAATTAAACCTGACCTGCAACATCAAGGGCAGCAAGAAAAGCTTTTATGGGTGTTACCGAATTTCTTAAAGACCTCAGCCATGACTGGGTTGTAGAGTGATTTCTGAGTTATCTGGGCTGTGGGCCTTGATTTTAGGTCTGTGTGTAGTTAGCTAGGCCGTGTGTCGCAGCAAGAAATTCCTTATTAAGGTCTGCTTTCATTATAGATAGAGTAATTGTAGGATTAGCACGGTAGCTGCCTTAACACTAGAATTGTTTGCATTCTTTTCACTTGGCATGCCAATCAGAAAGCACCTGTTACTGTAAACTATTTGTATGTCTATATAACCCACCATCTTAAGCTAATAAATCGGACTTCACACTGCTTGATCATACTGGTCTGACGTGTGTTAAGTCTAGTTCTAGCCCCCTCCCTCGAGGCCCTGGATTTTACCATCTTCATATGAGTACACTGGTGATAAAGAATACTAGGAAAAATGCGAGCTCTCTCAGGATAGGTGTAGGAGACTTGGTTACTCAGGGCTGTAACCCTGAGATAAAAGGCTGAGATACTCAATTACTTTTTTGCCTCTTTCTTCACCAGCAAGTTCTCCAGTCACATCATCCAAATTGCAGAAGATGAAGGCAGGGATTGAGAGAACAAAGAACTACCTCTGTAGGTCTAGTTCAAGAATATCTTGAGGGTGCACAAATCAATGGGACCCAACAAGATTCTTGTGTGGGTCCTGAGTGAACTAGTGTAGGAAGTAGCTAAGTCATTATCCATCATACTTTAGAAGTCCTGGCAGTGAAGTTCCCACTGACTGGAAAAGGGGAAACATAATCCGTATTTTTAGAAAGATAAATAAGGAAGGAAGATCCAGGAAACTACAGAGCTATCAGTCACCTCCGTGCCTGGCAAAACCATGGAGCCAAACCTTCTGGTAACTAACTAAGGAACATGGAAAATACAGAGGCGATTGGTGACAAACTTCATTAAAGGCAAATCATGCCTGACAAATTTGGTGGTCTTCTATGACAGGGTTACAGAGGTAGTGAATAAAGGAAGAGTGACTGGCCTCGTCTACCTGGACTTGTGGGAAGTATTTGACACTGTCCCACACAGCTTCCTTGTCTCTGAACTGGCAAGACATGGGTTTGGCATCTAGACCACTTGAAGGATAAGGACATGACTGGATGGTTGCACTCAGAGAGTTCCAGTCAGAGTTCCAAGTGGAGACCATTGACAAATCGTGTTCATCAGGGTGCCTTGGGACCAGCACTGTTTAGTATTTTTGTTCATGACAAGGGACAGTGGGATTGAGAGTACCCTCAGCAAGTTTGCTGATGATACCAGGCTGTGTGGAGCAGCTGGCACAGTGGAAGGGATGCCATCCAGGGGGACCTAGACAGGCTGGAGAAGTTGGGCCATTTGAACATTATGAAGTTCAGCAAGGCCAAATGTGATATCCTGTACC
The DNA here is from genome assembly GCA_013397155.1 of Irena cyanogastra. NCBI lineage: Eukaryota > Metazoa > Chordata > Aves > Passeriformes > Irenidae > Irena > Irena cyanogastra. The sequence goes on from VWZV01003993.1 coordinate 43,419, forward strand.
TGTGTCAGGGCAATCCCAAGCACAAGTACTGGGCACATAGGGAACAAATTGAGAGCAGTCCTGGGGAGTTGTTGGTGGGCAAGAAACTGGACATGAGCCAGCAATGTGGGTTTCTTGCAGCCCAGAAAACCAACCCTAACCCTCAGCCTGGAGAAGAGAAGGCTCCAAGACAATTTTCTAATGGCCTTCCAGTATCTGAGGAGGCCTACAAGAGCACTGGAGAGGGAGTTTTAAAAAGGGCATGTAGTGATGGGACAAGAAGAAATGCCTTCAAACTGAAATGATTGTGTTTAGATTGGATATTGGGAAGAAATTATTTAATGTGAGGGTGGTGAGACACTGAAACAGATTTCCTAGAGAAGCTGTGAATTCCCCGGCTCTGGAAGTCCTTGAGGCTAGGTTGGATGGGGCTTAAGGAAGATTTTGAGGATGGTGCTTAGCAGAAGGATTTTCTTCCCATGGCAGGGAGGCTAGTGCAAGATGATCTTTAATAGCCCTTCCAGCTGAAACCATTCTATAATTCAATTTTTCTTTTCACTAATGTAGCTGCATGGTTCTTCCCTATTTGTAGTGATTCCAGCAAAATAATCAGGTCCACTGTGAATCAGATGGAGTTTTGTTTTGTGGCTTTTTTATTCTCTATGCTTTGTTGATTTTAAGGTATTTGAGCTATTGGTGCCTTCATGTATTCTTACAGAAAATAGAAGCATTTGGAGAATCAACATATTGTCAAAGTGTTTAAAAAGTAGGACTTTAAGTCTGGATGTGACCATTTGTAACAGATTAAGTCCAGGCAAAGATCATCCATTAAACAATTTCAGAATGAAAACTTCGTGTAGCAGTATGGAGAGGGAGAGGAAGAAGCAGAGGAAGAGGGATTCCTTGAGGTGGAATGAGGATGAGGAAAACAGTATTAAGGGGGAAAAGCAAGCATCTTAGGTGGGGTTAAAAATAATAACAACAAAGCTGTTATCCAGAAGCTTGTAGCTGTTCTAAAATTGCCTTGTGCAGAAAAAGATACAGAGAAGTGAATGTGCATTTTGGGACTTAGATGAAGAAACATGGGAACTATTTATAGTCCTCAATCCTCTCTTCTTAGCTGGAAAAGAAGTAAGCGAAGGATCTATAAAGTGTGTATTGCAGCAAAAGGCACATACAGTTTTTATACGATTCACCAAAACATTCAACAAAATTAGCTGCCAGCTAAAGTCTGGCTAGAAATGCTTTGAACTTGGGTGAAAGGTGATGACAACTTCTAACAGACGGACAGGAGGTGTTGTCTACCATTGTCACTAATATAATGAAAGAGGGGTACTCCTTCAACCATTACAGAAAATGCTCTGTGAACATTGTGCTGATATGAATGCACCAAAAAAATTATATTGCTAAAGAGTGTCTCAGTTTCTAGACTTGTGCAAAGACATTGTAGATACTGAATTCTGGAAGTCATACCAAGAGAAGTGGAAAAGGATTAGTAAAACCCATGAAACTATTTGGCCTCTTGCATGTCCACAAAAAGATGAGAAACATGCTGACTATTTTAGAACACAGAGCAACCTTAGGTTTCGCATGATGAAATTATGGCTGTAACAGAAAATGAGCTGTTGAATCATGTGTTCCTTTTTCAGAAAGAAAAATTTAATGTGTAGACACCATTTCTTTCACCCATTTGTACAGAGAAAAAAGAGGAGTTAATTAATTAGTAGACAAGAAGTAAAATAATGCAGTATGCCTCCCTGATTTTTTCCACAGTTCGTCCACATAAAGAAACAGAGGTATAGAAACTTAAGAATAATTTCATCTGTATCGAAATCTAAAGCCTAATTTAATGTAAATTTCAAAGAATATGCTAGCACAAGACTGATAATAAAGATCCTCTGCACAGAGCACAGTCTTTCAGAAAATGGTTCTCTGTACCACAGATTGAATCTGACTGGAAGCCTCTAGAAAACAAAAACAAAAACAACAAAAAACAACCAATCAACTGAAAAACTCAAATGAACAAAAAACCAAAGAAAAAATAAAAAAGCCCAACACAAGCCTTATACGTAGACACAGAGAGCTTTCTCAGTGCAGATTGCTCAAGAATTTGGGCTGGAAGCCTGAGTCAAAAACTGAACAAAAGCCAGTCTGCTTAAGAATAATTCACTTCCAGCAGCCTGTGTTCCATATTGACAAAGCTCTGCCAGCCACATGGGGCACAGCAGGAAGAAGAAGAGAAGCCAGGAGGAAACTTGGCTTCATACCTATTGCAGCCTTAATCTTCCTTTTTGAACAGGCTTCAGCTGTCAGTCGTGTGGAAGACAAACACCTGTGAAGAAGTACAAAACCAGCTCATATTAGAGGTGATACTACAATCAGCATCTGCTGTTCATCTGCCACTCTGTTAGGAGAAAACAGTAATGCAAGTCCTGTCATAAAATCTGATGAATGGGATGAATGAGGACATCCAGCAGGCAACAGGATTGCCTGTTTTTCAAGGGAGGTACATTTTTCAAAGGAAAGAAGGAGCAAGGATGATGCCAGGGTTTTGTGGGTTGATTGTTGTTGCAGCTGTTCTTTACTGGATCCTGGGCACAGGAAAATAGTAACATTGATGGAGAATAAAACCTGCTCCCTTTTCTCTCTCTTAAGGCTTTTATTCCAATCTCATCTTTTCTGTTTTCACTTCCTGTAATTTCTTGGGTTGTCATCTCATCTAGCCCTTCTAAAGATATTTTCAAATTATTTGCATAAGTAATCTTCCCAAACTTGCAATGTTTAATATTTGTCTCGATAAGGGATACTGTCTAGTCCGCAAGACGTAGCACATTCATGTAAGACAGGTAGCTATCACTAGGTTAATAGATAACCAGGTTTCATACCAGTATGGACTATGAAACCAGAGAGATTACCATGCTGTGTTTTTAATTACGTATTGAAATTTTCAATGATGGCTGGTAGTTAATCACAGACATGGAAAGATGGTGTCCTTATGCCAGTCTGTAAAATTTAACATATACCCACAGCTGCCTTCAAAAGATGGTTCTAGTGACTTGGTAATTTTGCTAAATACTTTGTGTCCCAGATGCTCACAAGTTCTTTCAGTGCAAAAAGTTAATTTGTTTTGTTAGCAAAAGTAGCAAACAGATAATCTGACAAACCTGGTCTGGTGTGATGGAAGCATTTTAAAGCAGAGAAGGAGGAGTTCTAAAGTGGCTGTGGTAGGGAAGCAAGACCAAGAATACAACGGTTTGCTTGTAACAGTAAGATTTGCTTATGGGCAGAAGAAGAAAAGTTAGGATACTATTGAAGATGAGTGAGAGGCAGAAACACAAGTCATTTTCCTAGGACATGTATTTATTGTAAAGTTCTAAGTGCTTGTAGATCATCTTGGTGCCAGGAACTGCTAGTTGTTTATTTTTTAACATCTTTGGACTAGTTAGGATACTGTGACACATTTTCCATACAAAAATAAGATAAACTGAAAGCTCTCTATGTTGTTACAAGTATGTAGTAATTAAAGTTGTATACAGAAATGAAAACCAAGATCTGGTTTAGTGTCATAGTATGGTTTTAATTTGGACCGTGGTACAGGCGGGATTTTGACAACAGTTTTTGTACATTAGATGTAATGGAAAGCTGACATCAGGAGACACTGCAGAGAAAATAAAGTATTTCAAGAAATTCAGGGGCTTCATTGAGAATACTGCTTCCATTTTTGAAAGTCACCTGTGGCAGCATTTTAATTCCAGAAGACCTTAAAAATTACACCTATAGTTACATTGCAAAATATTGATGTTTATGTTAGAGAACTTTGTAGAAAAAGCTGTAAAGAGGTTGCAATGAACCCATGCGCTTTTTTCCTGGAATTTAGGTGCTTATAGTATATATTCTGCTAATTTTTCTGGGTTAGAATTTTGTCTCTTGGTTGATATTATTACTGATTCGTGAGGGGCTTAAATTGTAGGGCTGTACCTGCAAAAATTATAGTAATCATCATAACTGCAGTCTGCAGGTCTGGATACCAATATTTGTGGTTCTGATGACAAACAGAACTGGTGGAATCTTTCATTCATGGATACCCTTTACATTTGTACATTTTTAATATACTGGATGCTGAAAAAAGTCAGAGAACATAGCAACAAAACCACCTCTATTTCCTTCCTGGAATAAGCATGTTAAATATGGGCATATTGCATTCTTGAAGGAGCTTTGGGCTTGGACAAGCAATGAAATAGTCCTTGAAACTGTGAGTAATACTTTTCATAATATTAAGTTTAAAAATTAGAGAGGAAACTTTATGAAACTACTCCCCTATATATATATATTCTTTTCCTTTTCAAAAGTGTTGATATTTCTCTGTAGATTATCAACAACGAGTGACAATTTTTAACTTTCTGTGTATGTCAGAGGACACTCATGCCTTTCCTCCTTGTGCTGACATTCAGAATACTAGCCATAACTTGAGGGGAAGAATTATCCAGGATGGCAGTCCTCAATAAGGCTTTTCTATTTTATTAGTGTTACATATAGAATAGAGAAAAATCTGTAGTCTTGAAATCATCTGTCCAAGAAAATAAAGAAATACAAGCAGGGAAAACAACTTTTTTCTTTCTCTAGAAATAGCTGATAGCTAATTCTTTCGCTGTGAGTGTGGAGATAGCTAAATTTTACTGTGGATCAATACATGATACCTATAATGCAGCAGACTGATAATCTCTGCACCTGCAGAGGTCACCCAAATGAAAGCATCGCATTCTGTCCTCTCTTGCTTCTTTGAAAGTGCACAAAAGTTACAACTCAGCACATTTCTTAGAGCGTAAACAGGTGAACTAGGTAGGGTGTTATTACAGACAAGAACTATAGCACTGAACATGATATATTCAGCTGGAGAGTAGCGGCATCTCAAAAGTGAAGGTTCCTCTATCATGATTTCATATCAGCAGGTTTTTTTATTGCACATTTATACGATTGCAAGGTTGTTGCACTGATTAAAATAGGAAGCAAATGCAGTTATATAATGGGACATTTGTGGTGGCAATTGCTAAGTCATTTGCATCTGTGCCAAACTGAGCAGGTTTATGCTTGCTTTGCAAGATGGAAATATTAATGAAAGATGAAGAAATGGAAATACTCAGAAATTGTGGGTTTGAGCAAAGAAGAATCCTGTACTGATCATTTCTAATAAAACTAAGTGACCTGGAGCAGTGATTTTATATGCTGGCATGGTTCAAGAAGATATTTCTCCTAAATTGTGTTAAAATATACCAGTACACGTACTCCTAATCTGAAGAAGGTATTCCCCCTGCTTCACTGACAAAAAGAGAGAAAGAGCTACTGTCCCACCGAACAAAAGAAATCTTTAGTACAGCTGGGAAAAGGATGATTATTTACTTTAATGGGAAAACACCAAAGGTCACTTATTCCAACAAATCAATTTTTCCTGAGAAAAGTCACATTTCCAAGGGAGATAGATTTGAATATGTTAGGTTAATATTTATGTTCCTGAACATTCAGATACTCTTCCAACATATCAAGAGCAAGGTCTCCAGGGGTTAATTTCTCATTTTCCTGATATGATGCTCTTCTGTCCTGCTGATATGGCTTTAGCAACTGTTGTTGCATACCTAGAAACAGCAGGTTTCTTTCAAAAATTTAAGAACCTTGTTCTGCTTTTCTCTTTGATGTGTTTTGTTTTAGACCCATTTAGGCAGATTAACAAGAAATGTTTCTTCTCAAAAAGCAACAATACTGAAAACAGAAAATGAAGGTTTTCTCGTATCGCATAATTTGAAAAACTCAGGCATAAACCATTGGTTATCAATGTCAGAAATATTAATGTGATATGTAGCATCTAATTGCATCTTGCACCCTGTTTAAAAAAACCCAACAGCGATTCAACAAGCTGTGAGTGAAATCTAGGCCGCAAAGAAAGTAGCAAAATTCCCATTGATGTTTTAGACCAGATTTTATGCCTAAATACCCAGTGGATGCAGTATCTGTAGATATACACTGCAGTAACAAAGCAGCAGTTATAGCACTGAAGGGATCGATTGGAGCACAACGCTGAGACTCAGGTTAGTTAGGAGTCTTAATTCAAACTGCCAGCCAATTAAAGTCAAAGAAAACAGTTTTGAGGTGCTTTAGATTACATTGTTTGCCTTCTATTTAAGGAAATACACAAGTAATACATAAGTAAAATTAAAGAGAGCTTTTCCTTTCTTCTTCTTGCTTCTCAGTCCTGAAAGTGAAGAACACTAGATCTTTGTGTCCTAGAGCAGCTGGCTTGGGGGAAGTCACAAGTTTGTTTCTAAATTAGCCTTAAATCCGCATTATTTCAATTCAGAAATGAAGAGCCTCTTTATTTTTTGAGTCCTGAGCATGAAGGACAAAGGAAATAATGATGCCACAATAGAGAAGAGCAAAAATTGATTTTGGAAGAGAAAAATAACCTTTGTTAGGTTGTTTAAAATGTTGGGAGTGGAGAGTTTGTTTGTTTGTATAACTGTTAGTTGTCTTCAGTAACAAATTGTCATAAGAAAAATCTTGGAGGGGGCACAAACACTTATCTACATTGTGTCTCTACTTAGGAAGCCACAGCGATAACCTTTTACTTCTGAGTAATTGCTGAGCCAGCTCCCGCGTTCACTGTTTGTATGTTGCACTTTTCAGAGTGATACAGCAAGTGTCCTTCCATTCCCCTTAAAACCGCCCTAACAATTTTCCGCCTCTTTCTGCGGCCGTAGGGCTTTGATGGCGTCCAGCAGCCATTGCCTTATAGGCCTGTGTGTGTACCTAATGTGTCCACACAGAAACAACCTTCCAAATCACTGGTGATCTGGACAGCAGCCATTTTCCCCAGCTGAAGTGCTGCAGTCTGTTTCTAGTGAAATTCTGGACTCTTACGCACAAGGCATGCATTCGTGCTGATTAAGCACCTTTTTTTAATCAGCAGAGTGTGCACTGTCAAGCATATTTGACTCAAATATAGAAGCATAAATTGGTTTACTCAGTTAAAAGCTTTGATCTGCCAGTAACAGATAATAGGTGGAGCTACAGGAATCCATAGTGCTTATGGATACCAGTTTATTTTTGGCCTCTAAAACAGAATGTGGGTAGGAATTTCTTCACTGGCACGTAACAGAGCACTGAGCTCTTGAGAGTGAGATGCACTACTTCTTCTAATAACATTGCTTCTTCATTGGCTTTCCCTTACTAGCCTGAGACAAATAGGCTTCTAGATTATCATTATGCCATGTGTTACTTCAAAATAGGAAGCATACATTACTGCCATAAGACAAAAGTCTAGCTACAAGCTGTAGGAACTTCAGTGAGATATACTCAGAAAAGGAGCCCTGCTCTTGTTCAAGAGCATAAATAATTTTGGTTTCAGACTTTGTTTATTTTAGTGTGTGGATAAAGCCAAAAGATGTAGTGATTAAAAAGAGTATGTATATATTTTACATGTCCTTTTAGGATGTGCCTGCCATCCTAAGAGCTTGAAATAGTCAAAATATTGTGTTCTGTCCAATGAACTGCTGCAAAGATAACAGATTTTTTAATGACCATTAACTTGGAACCAGATTAATGATGTAGTTAAAATCCTGAAAATTACTGATCAACCCTTTTCACCTAGTCAGCAGTTTGCTGTAACATGAAATGAGGAAACAGTTTCTTGGATGAGATAAATAAACAATTTGTTATCATTGCAAAATTGAAGTGTGCAACACAAGCAAAACAGTTTTTTACATTTTGGTTTTAGCAGTTACTGCTTACCTTATTGTTTAACTCTGGTGGACTGTTCCTGTATTCCTGCTTTGTGTTACCTTAAAGAATTAAACCAGTTATCCTTCTAGACCAACTTTTTTTTTTTAAACATTCGCCTTATTCACAGCTGTTACAAGAAATTTAAGTGTAGAGATTGGTTTACTTAAGTGTTTTGGCTAACAAAGGTCAAGAGTTATAAATGTGTGAATCATTAATTGTAGTGTGTGTTCCTTTTGCTGTGTTGCTGAGAATTGCACAGGAGAACAGAGATTAAATACTTTCCCACAGGCTGCTGTGTTTTTAATCCCCATTGCCAGAGTTAACACTGCACTGGTACAAGGAGACATCTGCTCAGTTGTTTAGGTTGCTTCTGGTGGCCACTTGGACATGGACATCCACCAAGAAATATATTACATCGAGTTTTCTGTGATTGAGCCCTTGCTTTTCCCAGAGAACAGAGCCTCATATTAAAGTGCCATAATATCACATATTGACAGAGTGTCAATCTGCCATTTTGTCAGGTGCTTTGATACGTGTACAAATTTATGAAAGAAAAAGACTTTAGGCAGATCTGGGAGCTCATAGCTTTCAATCACTCAGGTGACTGATCCCAAAGCATTTAACACTGTTCAGTGGGAACACTTCTATGCTTAAAGTGAAGTTTGTGAATTACTAGTGCTAACTGGTGTCCCAAATGTATGCTTTCAAGTTATGGGTCAAACATCTTGCTGTACCAGTATGGTATCTTCTTAGGGGAGACATTGCTTGTGAGCAGGGATCAGGGACAGATCCTAGCTGGTGTGGCCTGTGGCTTTTTTAACTGCAGTGGTCAGTCACTGAGTGTATTCATACAGTGTTACTGAGGGCCAATGCTGTGCACTGACAGAGCAGTATTGCACTTAACATGCTCCATTTCTGAGTGGAAGTCTGGATGTGTTTGGGGGCTGCAAGAAAGAGCAGTCTGTCTCCATCACACACATCTGTGGAGCTTACACTGAGGCAGCCTCTCAGTGAGGCCTTGGACTCAATGTGGCTGAATGGTGAACGTGGACCAAGGAGCAGGCTTGAATAGCACTGAGCTGGTACTGCCAAGATGTACAGAGCATGCAACACTTGAGGCATGTGCTTCCCATTGCAGAAGAGGGATGTACATTGGCAACTACTACTGAAAAGGAATATTTTAGTATGCAAGATGCTTTTGTAACAGCAGCAAGATTAGCACTCAAGGAAAACTTGGAAAAGCAAGCAATGAAGGCTTGAAGAAGAGGCAAGGATTGCAAAGTATCTAGCTTTGTAAAAGGACGTGTAAAAGCCAGTAGTGAGAGCAGTGCTCTGTTTTGGCACCGAAATGCGACTAGCAACCTTTGAATCTATGCCAGTTCAGCACTGGGTGTGAAACTCTTGGCAGTTTGCCTTGACTTCACAGCATTTTGAGGTCTGGAGACAGAGAGTGCAGAGAGAGAGGGAGTGCAGAGATCTGAGTATTGAGATGATTTCATAAGTCTTGTTTGTTTCTCTTTCCTATTACAAGAAATTATTGATGCCTTTAGGGACTATGGAGGATCCAGCTCTCAAAGCTTAGGTTGACAAAACAAACTACATCCCCCATTTCTTTAGAAAGGGTACTTAGAAGTGTTCGGCTGCATTTTGTCCTCCCTTTAAACAAACAAACAAAAATATTTCTGGCCAAGAAAAGCTTTTATCTGATGTGATTCTCAGTAAGTGAAAATCACATCAGCTTTAAATGCCAAACTTCCTTGTCAAGAGATAATATGTTTTTTAACATCTCCCCTTTTCCTAGAATTATCAGAACTGCATAGAGTATCTGGAAGCAAATGGCCACAGCTTCTGAAAAATCAGAAAAATTAAAATTATAAGAATGTTTCAATGTTTCTGGTATAGTTTGTGCTTGCACAACAAATACACTACATTAAATCTGAACCTTCAAATAAATTAATTGTAGATTAGAGGGGTGCTTTTCCAAAACAGTGGAATGATTTTCTTTTTGCTCGTAGGTGTGAATTTCCCCAAGTCAGAATAAATTTTATGGTTGTATTTATGTAATGAATTATATCAATTCAGAACTCCTCTCACTAATCTTTCTAAGAGTTTCCAATAACAGGTGCATAAGGATCTTCAAGACTGGTGGCTGTGGATTTTGCTCAGAGTTCTTTTGCCCATCTGGTGTTTAAGGCAACACTCCTCCTCTGCGTGGGAGGAGAGAGGAGGCGGGTTGTACTTCCCAGCATCGCGGCCACAGACCTTGGCAGCAGAAAGCCCTGTCAGACAAAGGCGGGGGGGATCTAGAAGCAGCAGAGTTAGCAGAAGCAAAGCCTGCCAACCTCGAGTCACCAGCACAGGAAAGGATCCCACCAGCCCTTTACTTCTTTGCTCGTATTACCATACAGTTGTGTACATTGTGACTGCTATGCTTACAGTACCAGCTTTTATTGCCATCACCTTCCCCTGTAGACAGCACAACCCATAAATTTGTTATTTTGGTTATTCCAGTGTCCCTTTGGGAGCTTCAATGCCAAGCGTGACCATGATACTTCAAAGCAGAGATCCTAAAGGAAGATATTGTGCAAACTCTTACAGGCGTTGCTGGGAGCAGCAGTGTGTCCCACAGTCTGACAATACACATGCCCGTTTATTCCCACGCTGGCTTGCAGGGGAAGGCAGAGCAGCAGATTTCTCTACACTGACAAATCCTATATAGCCTGTTTTGTACTACTCACACTTTTTTGTTCCCCTGCATGTCTTGAATAGGATTAACAAATGGGGTTTTTCCTTTAAGCTCCAGTGAACTTTACTAAGATATTCAGAAACTGCGTCAGAACTTTTAAACAGTCTTTTTCACTAGTGGTTCACTTGGCACCATAATTTCTTGTCTTAACAGAAGAACTGACACTTTGTGGGTGACAGTTCTTGCTCTGTATTACCATCAGTGTGTGTGACATATTAACTTTAAAGCAACGAAGAGGTTTTATTTGCTGAAAACAGGTCTCTTTAAATATTGACCTCTTTAAACATTAAACATTATGGACAAACATCCCAAAATTGATGATGCAGGTATTGCAAAATAAATTACTGTTTAAACCATGGAATGTGCTGCATGACAGTTCAGTGCAGCTGTCAGGGCCACCTCCAGCTACCCTCTTGGAAGTGCTCTCACCAGCTGTGATGTCAGGACTAGCAGTGGTTTCAGACTTATTCCAGGAAGCATTATTGTCAGATAAGCATACTGATTAATTGCTTTAATGACTTCAAATCAATCTCTTTTTGTCTGTCTTCTGATTTGAGAAGTTATTGCTTTGTGAAAAATAAAGTGATGTTGGTCATTTGGGCACATCAAAAATGAAAATTTGTAATTCAAGACATATAAAACTTCATAGCTTAGTAATTTTCTCTCCAGATAAAAATGTATTGGTCAGTTCTTTGGGACTTCGAATCACTCTGACATTTGTGTTGCCTCAGCGAGCTTGCCCAGCTCCAGTTTCAAGCTCTTTGAGTCAAACACCTTGCCTGAAGAAGGGAGCACAAATTCTAAGCCATTATCTAAGCCCCTCTGAGTTTTTCTGCCAGATTTGTCTCCTTTTCACTACATTTCAAAAATAAGAAACAGCTGTTCTCTGGAAAGCCTCAGAAGAGTGTAAACAATGCTATAGACCAGGTATGTTTTACTTCAGTTCAGAAACAATCCTTCTGCAAGCGAGCTTACCTATAATCCAGTAGAAAGTCTTTTAACAAAGGAAGAACTTGCAAGACCATACACAGACTGCACTTACTGCAGTACGGAAAACTGATGGCTTATCTTCAGGACAGAGTGATAAGCCATTCTTCTACTTTGCATTGTAGGTGAGACCAGAAGCACAACTTTGAAGAAAATCTCCTGATTTTTCCCCCTCCCATGCTGCAGAGAAGTCTCAAAGCACATTATCTGGATTACCTGTAGCTATCTCCATCCCAGAAGATGTGCCCCTGGACTGCTTCAGCCACTCATGAGCAACAGAATTAGAGCAGGATCAATTAAAGTAAAACCTACTGAAGTTAATGTATTGTGGGATACCTGTGAATTGTTTTACTTTATAGATCCACTCCTACTGTGTTATCCTACTGGTCAATGCATGCATAGCCCAAACAATCTTCTGATATATAATTGATTGCCATTTCAGTTGCAGTAGCACCTCTGGTAGGTGTTGACTAATTCATAACTACACTAATAAATGGGTAAAAAAGCCACAGAAGCCAAGGTCAAACAAAATAAATGGTCTCTGGTTCAAAACTGAAAAGTAATTTCTGTCTAATGCATTTTCTTTTGCTTCTTCTTTTCGGAAGGAAGCACTGGGCTTCCAGCCACAGGCAGGATTAAAGCTCAGATGACTTAGGTCACTGTTACTTCACTGACTTCAGTGGACAAAATAACTACACATCCTAGATAAAAGTCTAGAAAAAAATGTATTTTGCCATAAGCGCTGACTGAAAATTAAAAATTTAAGTGTAGGTTTTTAATTACCACAATGAGGATATTACACTAGGACAAATAACAAGATTCACTCAGCTATTTTCTGCTCTTCATTCCAAGCCACCAGTTCTACTACATTAGAAGGGGCAGGCTGGAAGTATCTCTGGTGCCATGAGAAACAACAGATTCACACAATACACCTTTACAGAATGTGATCTAAAGCCCTACAATTTAGGCTTCCCTTTGGATGATAAATGTTTCTGTATGTATCTCTCCATCTATCTACATGCATATATTCTCGGGCAGCATTTGGAAATTATTTCTACCTCAAAGTTTGCATCTGTCTCTTCCTGTTTAAGCTAAGCTGCACTGATCTGCTTTAAATTAAGACCATGTGTTATACCTCATAATTTTGGGAAGGTTTACACCAGCCCGCATTCTAGCTATCAGTATTCTCCTCAGCAGAAGCTGCATGCTAGTTCTCCACCTAAATATTCACATGTGTCTTAGGTTTCCAGAGGATTGTCATTGTTATGCTCCAGAAGAATCTACTTGAAAGAATCTGGAAGAATCTTTTTTTGGAAAAGAGATCCCTCCGTGGAACCTGCAGTCACTTAGATGCATTCCACATACTCTGTTTTTCAAAGACCCTAGAGTTTCTATCCGTCTTTTCCAGTGCTGCTGGCTTGGCATATCAGGGAATTTCTTTCTTTTCCCAGTGATCATAGAATTGAGGACCTTCCTAGCAAGTGCACCTAGAGGCAGGCAACTGGGCTGCTCTAATATTAATAATGTTGAGTGTAAATAAACTGGAATTTTACCAAGACTAATTAATTTTAAAATCTAAGTGGAAGGTTACAATCAGCTGAGCTGATCTTGACTGACCTACAGATGAAAGACACAGATAAAATCAGCTGTAAATCTGGGAAATGACTATCCAGAGGAAGCTGTTGATCTGATTATAGGCAAGTGGTGAAAACATAACAGTTCTATAACAGACATGCTCTTGCAAAGGATGTTAGCTTGTAGACAAAAGATGCCAGATGATTGAAAAAAACCTCTAGATTTTTGTGTGTGAGCACAAAGTAGTTTAACCAGTGAAAAAAACATAAAACAAAACCAATTTTCCAACAAAGAACTAGGACACAAAGTCTTGGGTTTAGTTTTGTTGAGAGAATTTGGACTCCCAGCAGCTTCTGAGCAGACTAAGCAGTGGTGCTGCTTTCGAGTCTGCTAGATATTACAAAGCTATTAATAATTTTTCTGACATCAGTGGTGAAAGTTAAAATCCAGGACAACTGAGAAAAAAAGCAGTAGATAAATTCGCAGCTTTGGCCTATGCGCCTTTTTATCTGAACAAGTCTGAATATTCAGTTTTGCAAGTATGATTGTGCAACTCAAAGATAACTGTTCCACTTCTGTCCCAATGCTCTTTAGTTAGTCACTGCCTGCAATATTTTCTGCAGTGCCTGTCCTTGACACTATCCAATACAAATCATTTTAAACTTATGTGTATGGAAAGTGTATTCTTTGTGTGTGTGAAATCTTGTTTTCCTACTGCCTCTTAAAAAACTGCCTCTCTTTCTTTGCCTCCCTCTCCACTCTCTGCTCTTCACACTCTTCACACACAAAAGAAAGGCTTTGCTAACAGCTCCAGTGAAGCCACTCATGGAGAACAAGCAAAACATCTCAGAAGCTGGGCAGCATTTCACTTGAATAGTTCAAATCATCTCTATATTTAAAGTCAGAGATACGCTGGTGTAAATTAATCGCATTAGGACATTACACAAAAAAAACTTTATCTAAGCCTGACTTACCTAATGCTTTCTGCTGGTGCTACCAAAGAGTCATCCTGAGTCTATGACACCAAGAACATTCAGAATTTAAAAAGTAAACAACACAAACACAAATCTTTATTCTTCTGGGTAAGGAAATCACCCAGCTTGGGGATTTATTTGGCAGAACTTAGAATGTATAAAATCTGACTAAGATCTGGAAACTCAGTGTCTTGCTGAGGCTTTTAAAAGGGAAAGTCACTCGAGATGAATACAATGATGACAGCGAGAAATGTAAGAAATCTAAGAAATACTTATTCTAAGACACACAGCTCCACTTCTGAAGTACCTGATGGTCAAATCTCAGAATACAAGCTTTCCTCCACCTGACAAAGACCATTCAATTTTTAAGACTTTATATAGGCAGCTTTCTAGCTGCCAGAGGTTATAGAAGCATTTCAGTTTTGTTTTTCACACATTGTCAAAAGATTTTTTGTTTTGGCTTGTGTGCTTTCAAAGGCAGAACAGAAATGTTGACAAAGGCACTATTCACATCAGTATTTAACTGCTGATTGACAACTCTTTTTCTACATGCTGGTGGAAGCTGCTGAATTATAGCTTTGGCTGGAAGGAGCCGACAGTGAAATTGAACACCTCTTCCTCAGTCCCAAATAACTGAAAATCTAAAGGGTCTTTTGTTGAAAGATTATTCAGTTTCAGAAAGCCAGGCAAGAAAGAAAAATATTTTTTTTCCCAGTCTAACTCTGACCCCTGAACTCAGGGTAGATATTTTTACCATCCTCATCAGCATGCCATCTAACAAAGAGGTTGTTGGTTTCCGTTAGGTGTTTTGTTTCCTCCCACATCATTTAAATGAAAGAAGAACAAAATTAAAAGTGCTGCATGTTCCTATGTTTAAAAATACTATGGCACAAAAAAAGAAAGTTGAAGAGATGGACCTTGTTAAGTAATGAGACCTTGTTTTCTGTACAAGAAATAAAAACCAGAAAAAAACCCTAGATAAAATAGGCAGGTATTTTAGGTTTTACATCTTTTAACAAAAAGCTATTTCACATTTTTAAGCAGTATTTACACATAATTGTCTACTAAAAGAAGTAGTGCAAAGTTTCCATGAAGCAGCTGCTACTTCTACCTTTTTTTATATTTTGAACTTTCATTTTTAGATTTCTCCATTTAAAAGGGGAGCCTTGAGATGGCTCTAGGGGGGTTCTCATCACTGTCTGCAACTCCCTGTCAGGTGGCTGTGGTGAGTCGGGGGCCCGAATCCAGTACAGTGCCTGCAGTGAGAGGACAAGGGAGAGCCAGATTACACACTAGAGAAAGCTTTTTTGTGTTAGAGTAGTCATGCATTGGAATAGGATGCACCAGGGAGGTGGTGGAGTCACCATCCCTGGAGGTGTTCAAGAGGCATCTGGATCTGGCATTGGGTGATGTAGTTTAGGGATTTGGGGCAGTGCTGGGTTGACGGCTGGACTTGATGAACTTGAGAGTCTCTCCCAACCTTTATTATTCTACGAAAACACTTACCTGGATATTGCAGGGCGAACATGCTGGACTTTGTCTTTCAAATACGTGGAAACAACTTGGCATTTACATGGGCCAAAATACTTAGAAGTGTTTCTGTTTCAGAGGTGGACTTTTTGAGTGCACATATAGCAAGTGAGGCAGAGTCAGCCCTGACATTCACCATATAATAATATACCACGAATAAAGGGTCTATGGCTACATTAGCATTTGAATTTTCTCTCTAGTGTGAGACTGTTTATCTAATTTAATGTTTCTGAATATTCTGACATGTCAAATAAATGTGAAAGAATCTGTAGAAATATCAAGATGATTATTTTTCGAAAGAGAGAAAGACAGTAAAAAGATGAGAGAAGCAGAAAAAGAGAGTAGTAAGCTACTTATAAATGTACATGTCCAATCCAGCATTTTGACAAAACTTGAGCAACATTTTGTTCTCTGGGTGCCCAATAATTTTGCCACATTCCTCAGTGTGTAAATTCTGAAAGAGGCCCACCTTTTTCTCAATAATTTTCACCTATTCAGGTGCTCCTCCATTACTTGACACAGAACAGATCTTCTTGCCCTTCACCTTCTTTTAAACTTTTAAACTATTAGAGAGAATACAACTCTGACAGTCTGGCAAAAAAGCCTTACATAATTCTCTTCCCATAATCTGTCCTAATTAAGAAGGTGTTTCCTCACATTTCTTTAGTAAAGCTGCTGGTGTCATCAGCCTCTCAACAGAGATGCCAATGGATCTCTTCACAACCTAACTATCAAGCTTTGAGTAGTAACTGCTATTTTGTAGTATTCCATAGGCTTTTATCAAGACCTTAAAGATAACATTTCTTCAATAATTGTTTGAGTTATTGGAAAAAAAAACCCAACTATTACCATTTTCAGACTTCTTATCCACAAGATTTTGGGAACACAGTGGGAGAAAAAGATAACTTGGAGTAGAAGACTTAGACAGCAATTTTTTCATCCAATTTAAACTCTTTCGTACAAAAACTTAAACCAACTAATCTTATGAAGGAGAATTATTTTAAATGCTTTCAGAGGAAAATCAGGGCAATGACTCTACCAAACGACAGTGAGAACTTTGCCTGAAGATATGCAGCCATCACTTTGGTAGGGCCTGCACAAGTAGTATGCCAAGACCAAAAAAAGAAATCAATCCCACAAAACTTAAAAATTCAGAAAGAAAATCTCCCCTCATATAGAAGAGGAAGCCTCTTTGTGCCTTACATCCTTAAATATTAATGCCTTACAATCCCTGCTTTCTACTTTGCGTGCACATATCTGAACACTTACATGTAAACACCAGCATTCTTTCAAATTGAATTTTCTCCGTGGTTTTTTGGAATTCAGGTGATTCCAAAACTTGACTTCAAGGTTGCTACAGGAAAGGACTAGTCTGACATCAGAAGCATTCTGCTAAATTCAGTTAAAGAGCCTTAAAAATTCATACTAATTGCACAAAATATGTCCAGAAATGCATACCTTTTTATCAGTATGATGTGAACTGTGTCACAAGCTTTAGAGTATTTTACGTAGCACTATTCTGTGGTGCGTCCAGCCCAGCAGTAACTGTGGTCAGGTGAGTAAGGATGTCTAAGAATTTCATCCAAACCCTCACAGTCTCTTTTTGCCAGTGAATGTGATTCCCTTCTTCCTCACATCTGTCCCAGTTCTGCTTCTAAAACTACTTAAAAAGTTGATCTAGGTTACTGTTTTGGACAGCTGTTTTCACCTGCATTATGGGAGACATAGACACACGATGGGTACACGAGGGGTAGGCATAAACCACAGCTAATCTGAACTGCTTTGATTTTTTTAATGTGTATTTATACTCTGCCATGCACACTATTAAATGTTACTTAAAGGAACAAAATTTGAGTGGAAAAATACTCTGGTGCTTTGTCCAGGAGCAGTGATTGGAGGTCCTCAGAACACCACAACCTCTGATAACTTTGAAAAAATCATTCTTCTTTCTTTGCCTGGGGTTTTTATCTCAGCAACAGTGTAGTAATTCTTCTATTCCCCTACAACTTTTTCTGGTTTTGTCTTCAGACAGTGTAGGCTCTCAGTACAGGAAATTTCTTGCTGTGTCTTTGACTGGAACCAGAATGAGCAAACTCTGTCTCACCTTCAACTTTTTGTGCACTCTGTTGGAATGACAGCAAAATAAATGCTAAAAAGTTTCTGGCCAGCTCTGTTTAAGCCATTCATACTAACATTACTTTTAGCTGTTTTCACCTTTTTGGTTCCATTGTGCAAAGCGGCAGTTTTAAATATGTTTTTGTTAAATTAGTTTAACAGTTCCTGTTAAACTGAGAATTAAGTACCATCTAAACAGCTAAACCACTGTTTTTCACTAGGTGCCTGACGAGGGGGAATTTCCAATAAGAACTGACGTAATACTTCTGTTTGTGAAACAGACAGACAGTGTCATCTGTGTCATCCCCGGGCTGCATTGCAAAGGCATATCTTTTTGTCAACAAGGTGATGTGACCTGTCCTCATCATTGATGCAAAAGTACTGGCAATCTGGGAGAACTACAGCTGGCAAAGTTAGAAGTTAGCTCTGTGACTTTCAGGTGGGGTCAGATGATGGGAACAGACTCGCTTTAGACAAGCAAAAGTAAACAAGTCTCAAATAGGCAATGTTTTTGACATAACCTCTATTTCCAGAGAAAAGCAAAACCTAATACACATTCTGACCAAAGGCCAAATGCTGAGCCTTGGCTGCATGTGCCTAATTTTCATTGTGATCAGCAGGAATTCTGCGTATGTCAAAGGTCAAAACTGAACCCCAACTTCAGCTCAGATCAATATAATCATGTGACTTCACCTGCACCACGTAAGTGTAATAAAGTAGAATTCAAGCTATCACATCACTGATTAATACATCTCATGTTTAAGCAAAGATACAGAACTTTACATTAATGGCAGTCCAAGAAAATGAAAGAAAGTGTTAACTAAATAAATACCTTGAAGTACAAAATGTAAAACCCCAGACATTTATCAAAGCATAGCTTAAATGTTCTGTGCTCAAGAGAGTACATCTGAAGGAATAAGAGATGTGCTAAGAAACCAGACATTAAAGCTGCAGAAGGAGAAGAAACTCATGGATGGACTTAAGTCAAACATGTCACCTGAACTAGTGTATAAGTTTAAAGAACAGCAAGCAATCTGAAAAATGCCACTAAGAACTGGACATTTGCAGTTGAATCCAAGAAGAAAGTACAAAACCAGTTCTCCAGCCCTTTTTCCACTGAAGGGAGGAGTGTTTTCCCTTTTGAGGTGCCTACTGAATTAGTTTAGCACCATTTCCTGCCTCTGCGCCCAACATGACCTGAGACTACAATGAGTCTTCTCCTTCCAGAGCATCACAGTTTTCATTCCATGCTCTGTCTTGGCTGTCCCTAAGGAAAATTACTGTATAAGGTGCAGAGTCTGACATACAGCTTGAGTTAAATCCCCAGGCACCCTGCTCTTAGCAATGCAGGTTATGAGGTCCAGGATACTCCTAACTCTGTTCCAGCAGAAGCAGCACAGGATGCCTGCTTAAGCTCTGGTCACAGTTGTATGCATCCTTTGAAGAGAGACAGGCATGAATTAAATTTAATTGTTTAAATAGTAATTCCCATCTCACACATACAATCTGTACACACAGATTGAGATACAGTTCTTGGGAGTTGGTTCGTTTATATACACAAAGATACAGTTGGTTGCATATAACCACATGTCCTTAAATGGCACATCTCTCACTGTAATTATTTTTATAGTAAAAAAACCCTCTTTTGCCAAAGATATCTTGATCATGTTTTTGGGATGCACTGTATGATTTATATGCTCAGAACAGGAAAACATACTCCTCAGAGCTCTCCCAATTTGTTTTTCTGTATATATTCAGTTTAGCTAAGTTTATATATTTAGAAAGTAAGTAATGTTTAGAAAGTAGAAAATTAGTAGAGCCAGGGAAAATGTTAAATAAATCTGAAGCGTGTGCATGTTATGACATAGTTTTTAAATTTTTGCCTTCCCAGGTAGGAGTGGAGATAATGAACGATAGTGTGACTATGTATATATTGTCTATTTTGAACTGTATTATGATTTAAAATATTTTACTACTAAAGCAGAGAAGCACTCAGATCTTAAACAAACCATTCTTAGAGTAAGAGCCAGTTCTAATTGTAATGTAATGTCTTCCAGCTGCTACTGTGCAGTATTCCAGCAGAGCTTTTCCTGTTGGCTGCAAGGATTTGTGTTACACTTATCCTTGAAGTGTTCTGGCAGTGCAGGGCCTGGTTCACTTCTCTACTCCATCATGCTCGCAGTAGCGCGATGATCCATCATCAACATGGCACAGCGTGTCTGCCAGGGCTCCCCCAGAAGGTGCTGGGCATTTCGTTTGCACAGACAGCGCAGGCATCCCTTGGCAATGTAAGACCTTCGACGTTTTAGTCTTAAGAACTAAAAGGAATCCCAAGAGAAGGTATTGCATGTTGCGTGACTTTTCACTCTGAAATGACAACTTCTTTGTTACCTCAATATCCTCCTCCTTCAGTGCCCTAATTGTAACCTCAATACCCTATCTATTTGACTTAAAGGAAGAAATTTGACTTAAAGCTAGCAAGTACGAGGTCACTAAGGAAACAATCCTCTGTTGTGCCTCTTTGTTAGCCTTGGTATAAGCACCACTGACTAGGAGAAAGGGGCAAGATAGAGAACCCTGTCAATTTGATACATTTATTTGGCAGGTTTAATCCTTGTAAAAAGATATCATTTGAAGATGTTTGGAAACAGTATGGTAGAAGAGTGAATGAAAAACCTATATATCTTCCATACTGAATGTGCTGCTTTGCCAATCCATTTAAACATCCCAGTCTTGCCTTGTTAGACTTCACCATGAAATCAAATTCCCTCTCCTGGCTAAGACCATGATGCTTAGAAAATATCATTAAGGCAGGGGTTGATGTGGGGGGAAGGTGAGAGGGGAAAGAAAATAGCATAGGAAGTCAGGAAGAAGAAGGAGTAAAAACAAGATGGCAAGGGGGTGGGGGTGGGAGAGAAGCAGGGAATAAAACCAGATTTTAAGCTGACAGCATATTCCCACAGACCAAAGGTAATGAAAAATAAGTTACAAACCACATCAAGAGTGCACTTGAAAATGTCTGGCTTATTTTCCCTGCTTTTACTCCACTGAATTATTACTGGTCAGCATCCAGCAAAGAAGACACCCTCTTAATTGGAGAGAACCTTCAAACAAAAAAAAAAAACAAAAACCACAGCTGTAGGTCAGCTAGTGGTCTTCAGTCAGGAGTAATGGTACTTAGAGGACTAAAGCAAAAAGTGGAAAAAATAGTATCTAATCAGAACTGTAGGGGGAAAAAATGTGTCTATGTGGAAAAAGGCAGTTTCCAAGTTGAAAACTAACCAGGAAACAGGCTTGAAATAGTGGAAAACAGTAAACAAATTCCTGTGAGGTGAACTAACATTGTGGCCTGCAATGAAAAGCAATTGGAAAGCAAAGAAAAGAAGTGGTTTGGAGCCAGAACATAACAAAAACTGTCACGGAGTCTCAGATCCCAGATAGCCCACAGACTTCTGGTGCTAGGCACCTCTTGGAAGAACAGCCTGTCTCCTGTTTGACTCAGGAGAGTTCACAGGAATTTTTAAATCACAGCTGTCTCTCCTGAAGGGGATCTAAGCGATATAAAGAACATTGCTGAGTTGGTGCTGTCCTTTCAAAACTCGCCATTACATCACTAGGATAGAGAGAGAGATCAACACCGTTACATCCAGTTCTGCTTCTGTGGGTTCCAATAGTTAAACTCAAACTTTAATATAAAAGCACTTCTATGAAAAGCTTTTCTGAACTTTGCCATTGTCTTACTTTGCAAATTTCCTGTCAGTCTCATTTTATTTTCTTTTCTTCAGGGTGATACTGCCTTTCTGTAAAAGAATCCCACCTCCATCAAGAAATTTCCTGCAAACCAGTGGATTGCCATCTTAGACATAAATTTTTTCTGAGATTTATTCCTATGTGCTCATTATCTCCATGCAGGAAGATGTTGTATCTGCCTGAAATTTGTCCTTCTTTCTTAATTGTGCTAGCTGGTCTAGTGACTCTTGTGTTACAAATTAATGTTTTATTTTTTATGGGTCTCTGGAGCATTATTCTTATTAATTTATGAATTATAAAAATGAGTTACAAGATCCACCCTATCACAAAGACACCACCCCACCCCCTCCCCCCCCACTATTATCATTGTCTGTAAGTCTATTGCTTTCCTTGTGTCTCATCTGGAAAAGTGATGCCAGAGCATGAGTCCATGGAAGCTACTGACACATCTTGAAGAGCCAGTGGTAACACAAGAAGTTACCTGAGAAGTCAGTTGGCTTGTGAGATCCTGTGCCAAGGCACAGGTAGCTCATACCAACTCTCCTCTAGGAGAAATGTCAACAAAGCCGCAGCAACCCAAAAGCATTTAAGATCCCAGTGTGTACCCCAGAACCATGCTCCAGTGGGTGTGATGCAACAGATCTCTATCAATGAGCAAAAGAAAATTAGTTGAGATATACCCAGAATTCATTCAAATCAAGATGGCAATACTGGCTCCTGTAACCCATTATGTCCCTACCCTAGCAGACAAGGCCACATACTTTGACCCTTAGTAGGAACTTCATGTACTTGTTAAACAAAAATAAATCTCTTCTCAGCACTCCTGATGTTTGGTATAAGGTATTTGCATCACAATAACATGAGCAGTTATAATACTGAGAAATCAGCATTGCTTTCAGCTGCTAAGTCATTGCCCTTTCACCAATCAATAATTCCAGATCTCTTCTAAGAGTCCAGTCTCAGCAGAGTCCTCAAGGGACTCTTGCATGTGGAGATCTTCTGTGCTCCTAGGAAGCAAAGGCTGTGAGTTGATTGAAGGCTTCTATAAAATATTCTTTTGAGATATGATTTGTGCAGGCAAATCTGGTCTTAGGACCTCATAATTACTGCTAGTAGAACTGCTTCCTCCAAGGTCATAATCCTTCCTTCTTTTCTGCACAGTCCATCATCCACGGCCATTCAAATTCTCTTTATTTAAGTATGGGATAATTTCCATGAACCCAGAGTGTGGCACACTATGTAGGAATATATGCATGCCAACTCAATGTGCTGTCGCTTTTCATAATGTCATGGAGCTGCTTTCAGGCCACTGTATTTATTTAATAACAGGGTCAGGACATCTGTGTAGAGGGTTAAAGCAGCCACTAGTAGTTCCAAATTCTTATGTTGATGAGCATACCTGTACAAAACCAAAACATTTCTTTCTTCCCATCTTAAATAGGAAGGAGGAGATTTACAGTTTAACGGGTTGCTGTTTCACTGTTTTTTGAGCGTGGCTTTATTGGCACATTTTCCACCTTGCACCAAGAGCAGCTGAAAGTGTGCATAGCTCTTAATGCACTCTGGTGATTTATTGCTCTATATGTATTAAATCTGGTGTTATTTTCAGTGGACCTTAATATGCAAAGCTGCAGGCTGTGGTGGCTCAGAAGAATCTTCAACCTACAAATAGGCTCCAGCCTTTGAAACATGTATGTTCAGCTGGATAGATGAAGGTAGCAGCTGTTTGACCTGTCCATTTCAAACCACTGGTAAATCTTGGTCCTGATTGCTCCTCACTGAGCTGTAAAAATCTCTTCACACAGCTAATCCCAGTGAAGCTGCAGTCCATGGCAAAGCCTGAGCTTTGGAATCTCTCTAGTTTGCGGTATAGCTGGCTTTCAACAGGAGTTGTAAATACAAGCTAGTGGCAGTGTGAAAATGCAGTTACTGGCAGCTGCTTCATTATTTTCAAGTGACAGTGAGATATCCCTTACAGACAGAGAGCAACACTTGTTTCAGAGAAATACCTTATAATTAAGGTAAGCATTTAATGTTACAGAGACTCCATGACTGACTCATTTGCTTGGGATCCTCTTAACTAGCTGTTCTGCCATTGAAAATAAGGGAATTCCAAAGCCAAGTCAGTATTTGGTCCTGTTTTGTTTAGAACTAGCTGGTTTCCAAAACCCAGCCTTTATTTTAGTATGAGTCTATGAAAAGAATTTTCCATTTGGTTTGTGTAACCTTCAGCTCTGTGGAAAAGACCTGCACAAATGTTTGGGAACTTTTGATTATAAAAGTTGCTTTTATTGAATATTAAGGTTGTGACTTTGGAGTCAAAAACTACTACAAAATACCTAACATTATTTATTTTTGCAGTGGGCTTTCTCTGCAAAGAAGCATTTGATATTTCTAGGTCTTATTTTCAAATTTAGTCTTTCAATAGAAGGGCAGGGTAACTGAATGATACATCATGGAATCATAGAATGGCTTGGGTTGGAAGGGACCTTAAAGATCATCTCGTTCCAACCCCCCTGCCATGGGCAGGGACACCTCCACTAAACTAGGTTTCTCAAATCCCTGTCCATCCTGGCCTTGAACACTGACAGAGTTCAGGCATCCACAGCTTCTCTGGACAACCTGTACCAGAGCCTCACTACCTTTGCAGTGAAGAATTTATTCCTAATATCTAATCTAAAGTTATTCCCTTTCTGTTTGGAGCCATTGTCCTGTCAGCACAGTTCCTGATGAAGAGTCTCTCTCCAGCTTCCCTGCAGGCCCCCTTCAGATGCTGGAAGGTTGCTTTGAGAGCTGCGCACAACCTTCCCTTCTCCAGGCTGAAAAGACCTAACTTCCTTAGCCTGTCTTCGTGGAGAGCATAGCTGCTCTGTAAGACCAAGTCCTTGTATTTTAGCTCTCCATGGAAGATGATATTTTTTTAGGCAGCAAAAGGAATAAAGATTAGACAAATTAATTGAAAACTAGCACATGGTTTGCAACGTTTTTGTAGAGCTTTCTGCCCTGTCTGACAGAAGGCCACCAATTTCTCTGTGCTCGATTCCCTCCTAATTAAAGAACTTCGTATTACTCACCTGCTACAGACTTCATATTATAGGAATAAAAACTTTCAGGAGCTCAGATGCTGAAGCAGCTAAGGCTATACAGGTTACTTATGCAAAATTTAACTCATTTTCTGTGCAATGGTTGAATTCCCTCTAATTCACACTCTGATACCTATTACATGCTTCTATGAGCCAGGAATGAGCAAGAGAGATCGCATTGGATATGAAAAGGCAACAATAGTTTACATTTTTGTACTTTATGCAATTCAATTTCCTTGAGGTTGTTTTCCTGCCTGGTTTAAGAAATTTTACAATTGGAATATTGCCGTGCTTTGCAAAATGCCCTAAACATCGTGTTAGCAAAAATTCCAAGTTTGGGAGTCTTAAAATTACTTAAGCTGTTTTTTCAAGTGTTTTGTGCCAACAGAGCACGAGCTACAATTCAGATTATAAACTTTAACACAAAGTTTTCATTTTTGCAAGATA
This sequence comes from Irena cyanogastra, assembly GCA_013397155.1. Classification (NCBI taxonomy): domain Eukaryota; kingdom Metazoa; phylum Chordata; class Aves; order Passeriformes; family Irenidae; genus Irena; species Irena cyanogastra. The sequence goes on from VWZV01003993.1 coordinate 68,375, forward strand.
TCAGAACCCCAAAATAGGTAGAATAAATGAAAAGACCTTCTTAATCTCTGTCTACATTGCAATGGAGCAACAAGGTGAAGTCCAAAAGCAGAGATGTGTGCTATTTGTTTTCACTGATGCAATGATGTAGGAAGAAGCTTTTCCTATCACACTTGTCTGTTGTCTGAAGACTCTAATTCTAAATATTCCTGGTGGACATGAAACTTGCTGTTAAAACTTTTCCCAAGCAGCGCCTCTTCACTCATAAATAACCATGTTCAGGGAGGGACATAGTTTGAAATCTCAGGTAGTACAAGTAACCAGAATTAAATACTCAATCCCAATGACGGCTGTTACAATCAGTGTAAAACATTGTAATTTGGTTGACAACAGCACATCTATTCCAGCCTTGGTTGGATAAAGATCTAGCCCCAGAAGATGATAAGGTTTTCTCCGGTGTCTGGGTTTGAACAGGACTATTTTGCACATTTTCTATAAAGAAAAATTTTTCAAGTGCTTGTTTTCTCCCTATGAATATGCTTGGTAAATATTCTCATACAAGCAATCTCAGGCTCATCCAGAGCCCTAGCTATGACGTAAGTACATGCCACAGGTCTGGCTGCCTCCAGTAGGTTTTTCAATATTCCAGTGAAAGGCTCAAACCACGTGCTTTACAAGCATGTGTAACCAGACCTGAATTGAACTTGGTCTTTGCAGTAGCGACAGACTGTCAGCGTTTACAGAGTAGTTCTTCAAAGTCCAGAAGTGTTTCTGCTCCTCAGAAATGCCTTACGCTTAGGACGTGCACCTTCAGGGCCATCCACTGAGAGCATGATCAACAGGAGGTCTCTGCACCTGGTTCCAAGCACTCACACAGCAATTTAGTAACTTTCTTAATGGAAAAGCTGTATACCTGTCTGCAGATTGAAACAAGGGAAGAAGCATTTTTCAGCAACCTTATTTGATCAGAGTGCTCATAGTTAACAGGGCATGTTTTGCTGGGGCATCTTTTTTAGCTAGGGAGAGGAGGTTTCTTTCTCTTACTGTGGCTCTCCGAGCTTCCCAAGACAGTGACTTAAAATGAAAATCAAATGCTTTGCATTGACAGTGTGGTTTTACAAAGCAAACAAAACAGAAACAAAAACAAACAAAAAAGAAAACCAAAAGATCCTGGGGATCTGATTTTGAATACTAAGTGGGAGCTGTCCTTTGCAACAGAAATTTTGCTTTCTGGTCAGGCAATGCATTTTTCTCATGGTAGCTTTGTGATTCATGTGATCCGTGGATCTCAGGGAAACTGGCCAAATCAGGGTAGCATGTGCCACACAATCCTCTTATGCTGCTCCTCTGATCATTATGAATTAAAGAAGTAGGTTAATGATGTTTCATCTCCTAAGAAATATCATCAATGCACATGTATCCATCATGTTTTAAAATGTTCTTCATCACCGCATGCCAACCAAACAGCTACACTAAGCCTGGGAGAAAGCACAGGTGTCTGAAAGAATAGAATAAGCATGAAAAATACATCAAAGAACAAGTGAGTGAACAGAATATACACTTTATCTTTGTGGTTCAGGAAAGATTTTTTTCCTACTGGGAAGTGAAGTGCAAATAGAGTTGATTTTAACATTATGTGTTCCTCTCAACCTGCAATGAGTGAGGAAGGAGGTACACCTTAAATGTCAAGAAGTTACATTTTAAGAGAAAATAATGTGCTTATCTGTCTGTACCAAAACTTTCTAGTGGATTAGAGAGTAAAAGCAAAGGGGAGACAGATCTGTAAAAGGCATAAGATGTTTTCATTGCTTGTTGAAAAAGCCCTCTAATGTTTTTTTGTGTGGCATGCACAAGAGATCATTTAGGTCAGAAGAGTTTGTCTGACCCTGTTTTGGGGGTCATTTGTCCCTGAAGAAATATACTGTAGTCTTAAGCACCACAGGGTTCAAAGATTTGAGATAAAACTATTGAATAAAGCTTCATGAGAGCTACAAGTGTCAGAACAAATCTTGAAGACCTGCACAGCTAATCCAAGGTGGTTTTGCTTCCTTTACCAGACTCAGTGAATGGAATTACTCTCCATTCACAGGACATAAGACTCTGACTTTCAAGGACAGTGCAATCTTTCATGAGCTAAACTGGCAAAAGCAGAGTACATGGTATGGTTGAAAAGCACTGAGCTTCTGCTTGATTTGTTCTGTTTGTCTCTGCAAACAGTTACTGTAGGCAGGTCACTGCTTTTACCCTTGGGAAGGCTATATTCTTGCAACACAGCTTTCTCTCAGTGATGAGAGGAGTGTGAAAAAATAACTACAGGGACTAGCTAGTGAACAGCACATCTTGTATCTTTGTGGTTTAAGGAAAAAAACTGTAATGAAAGAAGGGTTATGCATAGGGTGGATTTTGTTTCTGTGTTCCTCTATACATCAACAATGGACAATGATGAACAATGTTCCAACATCAAGAGACTCAAGGCTTAAATAACAAATTGAACTGATTTGTGTATGCCAAGATTTTGTGGTGAGTTAGATACAAAGTAACTCTAGGCTCAATTAACCCAAGAACATTAAGAAACTCTTTAGGCAGCAAGGGACTCTCTTTGAGCAACAATTTCTGTTAGAGTTTTTGAGTTCCCAGACCTCAGCATGTGGAGCGAAAGAGCTGCTCACTTGCTGGTTATACATAAGTGAACCCCCCCTCAAACCAGTCTGTAGTTTCACTGTATCTAGCTCTTGCCAGTCACAGCCAAATAAACTGAGATCGCCTTTCCTTTCCTGGAGAGCCCCCACTGTCATCTTTTCCCTTGTGTACGGCATGTGCCTTCCCAGTGTACAGCACCTTCCCATCTCAAACATGTCTTTGATAAACAGTTTCTCCTCCTGCTAAATTTTTTAATAACAACAACACTCCAAACCGAAAAGACCACACCCTTGGAATTTGCTGAATTTATGTAAATATTGCACTTCACTCCACTCCTGGCATTACTTTGCTTCCCTATGTCTTTCTGTTGCAGCTCCCTCACTGAAGTCTTGGTTAATGCATTAAATCATATTTAGGCTGAGTTCTTCCTGCTGTTACTAGCCTGGATGATTTTAGGCAGTATCTCTCAACATGTAAGGATCTTAGTGGTAACTCAGGTAAATGTTAAACTCTCTTCAATTTACAGTGACACTGGTCAATAGGACCTTTCAGGTAAAAGCATATGGAATGCTGAACATCTGTTCATTTCATTCATCTGTTGATTGAATGAAATCTAATTGTCAGCCTACAGCATATTGCTACCTCATCAGATGGCCAGTTAACACTATTCCAAAGCTAAGGTACATTCATATGCCAGAAGATTTAATACCTTGGCTGTTCAGCCATAATAGTGGGCAGATGCTGTTTTGCTATTACTAGTTCCTGTGTTTTAAACCAGTACAAGTTATAAGAGCATATCTGTGTAAGTGAAAAGGTGATTATACTTCTCATTATATTAGTTGATAATTGTTCATTGAATATTGCTTTTAGTAGGTAGTAGCTTTATGCTTGTGCTGTTCAGAGCAGCTGATACTTAGCTAATGCTTAGGAAGTAGCAAAGGTGGTGGCTGTGGTATGTGTTCTAAGGACTCTGGACCCAATTAAGCGTTTCTCTTGAGGCTTCCTGTATTTGTATCCTTTTTGGTGGGCAGGCTACCTCCCATATGTTGAGGTATAGAGGACGCAGCTACCTGGTAGCTACCTTCTTCTGAAACACCTAAATTCCTGTATTATGCTATGCAATGCATGATATCATGCTTACCATGGCTAAATAGTATTTGGGACAACTCGTGTAGATTGTTCTTATCACTTCTGCCTGTATCTCCTCTGTCCCACTTGCTAGGCATATGAGTGACTAGCTGGAGTGCTATCTGGGGTTCTGTGTGTATGCACCTCAAACAACTAGCTGCTCTCATGACTGCTGTGCCTTCTTGGCTATCTCTCTGATCCTCCATTCCCTCTTGCCTGACTGAACATGTGGTCTACAAGCTATAGAGCTTGTTCTTTAATTCTACCTAGTAAGGAAAAGCCTGGTGAATATGCTGTAATTGAAGTTAGTTAAGTGAAACTGCTAATTAGGATGAGGAGAATAAGCACTGGGTGCAAACTGAAATGCAAGACGTTTTGTTTAAGCATAAGCCTTTTTTACTCTAAGGGTGACAAAACACCAAAAGAGGCTGTAGTGCCTTGGCCCTTGTAGATACTCAAAATCCAGCTAGGCGTAGTCCTGAGCAATCTGCTGTAGGTGACCCTGCACGAGCAGGACAGCCCGACTGCCAGCCTCAGCTCATCTCTCATGCTGTCACACTTTCACAACAAGGCATACGTTCATTCAAAAACACTTACACTGCTTAAACATTTCCTAAAAATTTGACAAGGCCTCTCTGGAAATGGGGTCTCATAAAGTAAATATTTTCTGGGCTTACAGAGGGAAATATGTGACTCAACCCAATACTGATAAAATTTAAACTGCTGTCTGACTAACCAGCAGTCACCTATGAGACTAGGAGAATTGCTACACATTCACTACTTGAGAATATGTTATTAACTGCATTAAATGAATGGGATAGCCTCCATGCAGGCAGCTTTGCTGATTTCTATGTGTTTAAGTACAGTTAACTCTTTTCAAGAAGGTTCTTTCCCTGTGACTAAATCTGGAGGATAAAACCAAACATCAGTGCATTCAGTGAGAGAACTCCCCCATAACTTAATTTGAGTCAGGATTCTTTGCATGTTTGACATACTGCCAGCTTTTAAAAGTCTTTTCTAACAGTGTATTACTTGGAAAAGATTTAGGAGTTCATGAGGAATGTGGATTTTGGTAAAGTGTAATGAGTATTCTAGTTACCATGAAAAAAATGCTGAAAACTCTGAAACTGGTGCAGAAATCCAGTTTTATTTCAATTTTCTTCTTCATTAGCTACACAGAATATTTTGGGAACTGGACATTAGCTGAATTAAATATGATTAGTCTTTTTAAAAGTCAAATCTCTATGCAATCAGTTTTGAAAATCATCATGCATGAAGCATTTCTCTGTTCCTACTTAAAACAGGATCTGACAAATTAAATTGTAAAAAAAAAAGGTAAAAAATGCACGAAACTATCACGATGGCCTAAAGCATTAAAACCTAAATGACTTAATTAAACAAAAAGAAAAAAAAAGATGCTGCTGTTAGTTGTATCTACTGTACTACCCATAGGTACAAGTGACTGGAAGCTTAGAAGTTTATATAGTTACTAATTACATTGAGAGCATACATCCCCATAGGTCTATTGAGAAGAATCAGATGATGTTTAAAAACCCTATTTCTGATATTCTCAGTGTGATATCCAAGGTGGAGTTTAAAAGGTGCTAGAATTAGAAAACAAACTACTGAATTCTAACAGGAGCCCAAGAAAAGGCATCTAACCTCTGAAGCAGGTTATGGCACTAGTTAGCTTAGTGTCCCATAATTGGCATTTGCTCAAGGAAACTGAGCGGTCTGGAGGCAGCCCTAGTGTACTTCAATGTACAAGGAATGAAATAGATCTGGCTGTCAGCCTTAGCCATGCAAGTCTTCTGTCCCTGGTTAAACATTCAGCAGGTCTTATGCAAATGCATGTTGATGCTTCTCAGTTGTTCTCCTGCGGCACTCCCGTAGCCTAAAAGGAAAGAGGAGAGGTTGCTGCTTTAAGGAAAGAAACTGTCACTGCCTATTTTGTGGTCTCGTTGTGGACCTTTGTTCTCAGAGTAGCTCTTTAAAATACTTAGAGTGTATGTTTTCAGTGCTCCGTGCCACAGTTTTGTAGAAGGCACTGTGTGCCTGACAAAGTCACCCTGTCTATTGGCTCTGGGTGACCATGAGTAAGCTTATGGCAGAAGGGACTGCTGAGGAGTGCTTCCTCCTTCAGGCTATCTTGTCTCCCTGATAGCCTGCTCTACTTCATTTTGGGAGAAACTGCTTGAATGTCCAGCTTGGAAGACAGGCTGCAAAGTGGTACTGCCTTCTGCAAAATTCCTGGCAGAAGGAACTTGTGTGCTGTGACACCCAAGACAAAATCAGTTTTCTGTCAGTGAACTTTCCTATCAGTAGTCTTATGGTTTGTCCTTGAACCATGCAGTTACTCCCATGGGCAAGTCCTTTGACACACATACTATTTTCATTATTAAACCTATATAACTTATTGTGTATTTCCTGGAGAGTTAGTTAATCAAGACTTCATCATGGCCAGAGGCCAGAAATCAAAATGGATTTGCCTGTGTCTTTTACCTGTGAAATAATTAAGACAAAGAGGAAGAACTGAATATGCTTTTGTTAGGCCAGTATTCTCACACATAAAAAATACACAAATATACTTTACATTACTCTCTTGGTATTTATAATTTATAGCTCTCTGCCACCCTATGTCCTTCTGTGGTCTGGTAAGCAGAAGAAAGTTTGCTTTTCCAGACTGTTCTCCAGAAACCAAGTCACTGAGACCAGCAGGTTTTTGTAGCATGAAGTCATTTTAGGCAGCTGAATAGTCTTGACTTGCTACCACCTTCTTCTTACAGGAATTCATGAAAGAGACCCAATGATTAAGATTTAGCTCTTTCCTGTAAGCCAGATCCACAGTCCCACAAACGGTGAAAACACTGTCAGATGGTTACAGATCAGAGTAGGGAAACACTCCAAGCAAAAATATCTAGTCTCACTTACTACCTTATGTACTTAATATTCAATAAAGACTTAAAACAAAAAGAAAGCAAACAAACAGTGAATCCCTGCATTAATTTTGTTCAGAATTCTTCCATGTTAATTACCCTTTAAAATTTGAACTATAAATTCAAATTTATTTCTTAAGGACTTTTCAAACTTGGGAAGGCCAAAATTTGTGTTTCAGCTGTTTGGTAATGTGACAGGCTTCAGAGAAATAATTTACATGGTACTTGCCAACTCTGTAAAACTTTAAATTGATCTGACTAAGTACTCACTCCAGGAAGATCCTGAGCACCGAATTTCTGGCTTCAAGGAAAACAAAAGTGTTCAGTATCAAACAAAACTAAACAGTGTTTGAACACCTGTGGCTGAACATCCAGAACCAGTCTGTTCTCCACAGGAAAGTAGTTATTTTTCCCAATGCATCGAATAGTGCTGAAACTGTTTTAACCTCTCCAACATATTACAGCTTGGTTGCTTCAAAATGGTCTTAAGATTTCTTTCCTATCCAAATAAAATCTTATGACATTTCCCAAGAATGCAGACAACAGACAACTGGCCTACTCTTACTCTCAGAGCAAGTCTTACTCTGTGAATATTGTGATTATGAAGAATTGACTTGATTAAAGAAGTATTTACAGTAAGCTACAAGGTTTAAAACCTCTTGAAATGTGATCCTTTTTGGCAGGACAGTTTAGGCAGGTAATGTCACACCTGACTAATGCTGGCAAAAACGATGTAGCTACCTCACACTTTCCATTGACTAGGCTGTATTTACCATCATTTGCTGCCTGAAGGTGCTTAACTAGTAGCAGATGTCTCATTAATCCTCTCTGCTCAGACGGAGAGGTAACAGGGAACTCCACATAAGGGAAGTGCAACTCGACCAGTCAAAGAGTACTTGGAAACAGGTTTTATCTGATCCTAGTGCTGACCGTCCTGCCTGTCCCAGGGCAGAGTCACTGCAGCCTGTGACTCTGGGCAGCCCCTTGTGCCCGTCCCATAGGGCTCAGAGCACCTCATCTTGTACTTACGCAGACAGTCCTTTCTCCAAACTGGCTGTAGAAGGTCATCGTGACTTTGTGCTTGTGCCCAGTCCTCTGATCAAAGGTGTTACAGGTGTTGAAGGGTGGGCTGTACAAGTGCAGGCTAACAGCAGACTCTGTGTGGCTTATGTTCTCCACACGGTGCAGGCCAATGGAGTCTACACCAGCAAAGGCACAAAATGGCAAAAAGAAAGTGTGTTAGCAGGAAGATCCAATGAGATCTCAATTGTCTGGAAAAAATACTTTTAAAACTGTAACTCATGAGCAAATAGGCATGGCCACACTTCTGTGGGCAACAAATAACTCAGTACAGGGAATCTGACTGTTGTTCTCTAGCACAGATTCCTAAACACACTGGTAATTCAAAATGTGTTATTGCCTTCCACAGTTTGTGTAATTTCTAGATTATGTGCCACAGGATAAAGGCCAATAGAAATCCCAAGAAAATTAAAGAAGACCATACCGTAAAGTATTTTTCTAGCTCTCATTCCCAAAGGACTTCAGGCTCATTCATTTTCCTATGAGAGCTGTTGCTATACATGCTTCAGAAGCAGGAAGGGGGCAAAAGCTTTTGTGTTGCTAATTCTTTACAAGTAACAAGGATATCAGTCACATTAAAAGCCAGCTACATGCATTTGGGTAAGGGACTTATGGGCAGAAATATGGTGTCTTCTACTGTAGGCATCTGTTTCCTAATTAATCCTTCCAGTTTATTGGTTTGGAGAACACATTTTTCATTTGTCTTCTCTTTCCTATAAGGTGACTAATTAATAGTGACTGGCACACTTCCAATCATGACTGAATAGTAAGCATAATCAAGCTATTACATAAAAATGTAAGGTATGAAGAATCACATCTGTGAAACAAACCATGTCTATTCTACACTAAAATGGAGGTTTTGAGTTACTTAAGGGAGACCTTGAATTTAATTTATGACCCTGCTGTAAAAACAACTCAGGCCTTTGTACTTGAATTTGTTATATAATACCTGGACATGTATTGTGCAACATAGCCACGGTACCCTGGGAGTCATGACTACACTCTTAACTCTGCTTGGAAGCCCTAAGTGTTGTTAACATACTTTATCTAAATACAGGATGTCGCAGCCAGGAGGGGGAAAGCCCTAAATCTTTGCTCATCTAACGGGGAACTCAAATAAACAGAGTTTAGTGGGTTCTAACCCTTACATACAAGAGCAACAAAGAAGCACACAGTAGGATCGTGAAGGCACTTGCTATTGATGCAGTTATGGCAATCAACAGACTGTCAAGTGTTTTCCTTCTGCTTGTTTAACGTGTTAGTTTCAAACCAAAACATCTGTTATGAAATGTGGCAGAGATCCAAACATCCTCAGAGAGCTGGATACCAAATTAGTTTTAAACAACTGAGGAAGCTTTGGGTAAGATGCACACAGTCTGCAGTTGTTTGCATTGGAAAGGAATGTAGGAAAACCTGAGTGAGATGGAGAGCCCATGTCTCTGGCATGGGAGCATCAGCAGATGTGTCAAGCCGCTTCTTGCATTTCCTGCCCTATCAATTTAGTGTTTTCATTTAGCATGGCAAAGCTTCAACAGAGGGCTGCAGAACACCAGTCTTTCTCCCCAGTGCCCTCACCCTCCCTAGGTTCATAACCCAACATAAGGCTCCCTCTAGCTGGGAAGTTCCCAAGGTCAGCCCCACAAGGTGTGCTCTCCAGTGTTTAACCCATGGCCCATAAAGCAGATGACCTGCTTGTCTGCTGCTTCACCTTTGTTCTGTTGAACTCAAAGTAGCACCAGCACACATTACACCCAAATGGGAACTCCAGGATGGTCTCCAGCAAAGCATGAGGTGGCAACAGTTACAGATACATGCGATGATGGTGTGGATTTAAGTACTTAAAGAGCCTTAGTCATTCTCGACATTGTGTATTTTTTGTTCTAGATTGGGAATTTCAGTTTTGCTCACACTGCACTTCAGCACTACAGTCTTTTGTTGATTTGGACAAGAAATAGCACTTGTCACTGGGCTCTGTTCCTGGCTGGTCAATTTATTTCATAGACAGCTTTTACATTTTCAACATAAATTTTCCATGACTGAGTAAAAGGATTACTTCTTTGGGAACAAAAAAACCACCCCAAAAACAAAAAAAACCACACAAACAAACACACACAAAAAACCCCAAAAACCAAAACAAAACCAAAACAAACAAAGAAACAAAAAAAAACCCACCCCAAAAAACAAACAAAAACCCCCCCCAAAACAAACAAACAAAAAAAAACCACCAAAAAACCAAGGTGATCAAGCTATCTAAACTTTGCTTCTCTTATTTCTTAAAAAATGCTATTCAAGTTTATGTTTACAAGCAATGTCAGATAATCATCAGGAGCACAATACTAAAGGCTACTTGGGCTGTTTAATATATCCAGTATATTAAATTATCAAACAATTACTACCATGTTTTAAGACTAAGTGAAAACCATATTTTTGTTGTGGTTGTTTATTATACTGAATCTAAATACAGGTTTGTGCAGAGTCTAAAGAGTTCTTAAACTGTGCATAAAGCCATAGGTATTATACTGTTATATGTCGGAGACTAAAAAGCAGATGAACTTTTCTGTTAGGAATAAGTCCCATGGACAGATAGTTCTCAAAACAAGCTTAATATCTTACCATTAATGTAGGCACATTGATTTTCCCTCAAAACTCGTTCTGATTTCTTAGTCATTTCACCATTTCCTTTTTTCTCAGGCCATTCAAACAGAGTCTCCTTTAGATTTCCCTGAAGGATCTTCATAAAGCAGTGTGAGTCAGTGTGATCATGGATACTGCTATATATGTAAAAAGAATAACCAAACTCAGTGTGATATGCATCTTTAATGTCAGTGCAAGACAGACAATGTAGTATATTGTATGGGGATAAAATCTTAGAATGAAATTCCATTCCACAAGGCACATGCATTAAGGGATGTCTACTTAAACTACTACTATAGAAATATATTGGGATAAGTTCACATACAGCAGGATTTGGAGAAGAGTCAGATATTGGTCAGCCTATGACTTTGATGTGGAGAAAGTCTGGAGAAAGGAGTAGGGCTGAAAATTTCTTCAGAATGCAAAATCTCTTCTTGGCCAAGAAACAAAACAATGCTTCTACCATGATCCCAGGCAGAGGTTGGTATAAACTTGCAAGTATACCTGATCTTTACAAATCCACCATAGTCACTCCCAAAATGTGAAGAAATGACCTAATTCCACTTAATTTCTATAGCTCCTTTACTATAGCTGGGATTCACATGCATTTTTGAAAAAAAAATGCTGTACTTCTCACTCTGATAGTACTAAATACAACCAGCTATACTAAGCTGTTCATTTCACTGGCATTTTCAAGTTAAAACCCAACAGAATCTGGCTGGATTCGTTTGCTTTCTTGAGCTCTCTGAAGCATGTTTTATTTAGAGATTACATATGGGTTAGATATTTAGTTTGGTATTGGTTTATTTTTCTTTAAGTACAGGACTAACTGTTATAGAAGTAAATGGGATTAGGACAAAGGGAGGTCTCTCCTCTCATTGGTGCAAAGGAGAAGAGGGAATTTGACCCTCCGAAGTAAAGTGCTAATGAGTTTCAATCAAAAACTTTGTATTTGTACATTACTGTTTTTATTCAACAAACATTAGGATTACTTGCAAAATGAGATGCTGAGAGAGCAGAGCTTGCTTCAGGCACAGAACACTTCACAAATGCCCATGGTCACAGTCCTTCCAGAAAACATTAGAAAATCTGACCTTCTTCTTGTAGGAAGCAAAAATAACTTGTCTCAGTCTAGCTGTAACAAGTGCCCATCCAACTTAACATAAATTTCAGGCTGTGTGGGAATAGCCCAGAAGGAGTAGAGGTGGTGAGCTCAGTTCCTACATTGCTCTGAGTATGCTCGTGTTATGGCATCCCCTAAAGTATACTGTACATGATCAATTGCAACAAACAAAAAAAAACCTGTTCCAACATCTCCTTAGGTTTTCTATTTAGATGTGAGAATACTCAGTCCAAAACCTGCATATTTTGCTATTGCATTTTTTTGCTTTCACTTTGTGAAAGACCCTCCGAGACAGATCCTGCCTTGACATTGTGTAGGACAACACAACCAAGTGTACACGACTCTGCGCACACGGCTCGGGAGACCACATCAGCATTATGATCCATTTCGAGGGACAAGATGGGATGTACGAACCCAGAGAAAGCCAAACAGTTCTGGAAAGGGGCTCCCTCCTCACTATCTGCAGTCCTAATCCAAATCTACTTTTCTCATCTTGCCACAAAGGCAGATTTAAACACCCTGAGAGAACAAAGACTATTTAAACTGCACCTAGTCCTGCTTCTGAGGTCAGGTGTTATATGAGTCTGTTGTATGGGACAGGTTGAACAGGGTCGTATCTATCACTGTATCTCTGAGACTAAAAACTCCCTGACAGTAGAGAAGCTTAGCTTTTGTAGAAAAACAAAGCATTTTTGAAAGAGTACTTTACAAATGGCCGTGGACTACGAGCTTGCAAAAGTTACAGCAGATATTCAGGACTGTTATACTAATAGGAACTCTGCACTGCTTACATTCCAGACACCTTCTGATAGCTCCCATAAGACTAATTTATTTTTCCTCTATTTTGTGTGACAGTGAAAGATACGGGGAATTTATATGTTTGCTACAAGCATAGTCTTTGTATACAAACCTGCCATGACCTTCACCCCAGCACAAGATCATCAAGTTGAACTTTCCATTTCCATTGTCCACAAGATTTCTTGTATACCTGAAATACAAAGTGTTTGCTCTTTACTGTACTAATATGTCTCTAAAAGAGAAAATTATACAAACATGTTTATGAAAGAAGGTTGTGACATTCAAAACCTCTTTTTCTTCTGTTTTCTTGAAATCCAAGTTTTACTTAGAAAAAATGAAATTGTATTTATAAGTTTGGCTTTTTTTGGTAAGAATTATTTTTCTGGGAAGGAAAAGGAATATCTAATATTTTGGAATACTATTTCTTTTGAATTACATAGATGATTGGAGTTTGGGAACTGTGAGTCAGACTAGAGTGGTAGACAGGATCAAATCAAAATGGTTATTGAATGAAGTCACTTCAGCAGCTGGCTTATAATTAGAAACAGAGGACTGCAATGAAACAAGAAAAATACATAGTTACATTCTTCTGCAGTTCCTTTTCTGATATTCTTGGCTTTCCTTCTCTTACACAGAACTCATTTGTACAAAGCCAAAATAACAAAGATGAAGATGTCAGACTTCCTTTTCTGTTCCGGAAAGTTCCATGTCTTGTCGCATTTTTGTGTGGATAAAGCACATGAGAGACGTTTTGCCAGCATCTACTTCTAAACAAAGTTTATTAGAACAAAATTTATTTTAAAATAACGTCTTGTATTTGTTTCCTTTCACTCTCCTATAAGCTTCCCTTGAACTGCTGATCATCTTGTTCTGTTGAAAAGTTCACTGGAGAAGGGATTTGGATTTTGCTCTATTGCTTCCTGTAGTGTGACCCTTCTGATCCAGGTCTGATGCTATGGTACAAGTAGCTCAGTGGGAGACCTTCAGATTTAATTTTAGCAGTAGTCATGAGTATTTGCACTTCGCTAAGTAAAGAAAATATTTATGCCTACCCTGGTACACCTCAGTCTCACCTGAAAAATGCAAGCAAGGGCACACAGAAAGTGCACTGATGGTAATTGAATGCTTTCAAATTAGTATTCCCATAACTCCACTCTATTTAACTCGAGACAGGGTGCTCATAACGAACTACTTTCAAAAGAAATGTGTCTATCTATACACTGCCTCTCGCTGCATCCACAACCTGCGCATATATTATGTAGACATATTTTTCCAATGATGTCAGAAAACAAGTAATTAATGCTGGCATTTGACAGAACTTCTCAAGTGCTGTTATTCCTGTACAGGTCAGGCTGGACAAAAATAAATTTATAAATAGCAAACAATAAATAACTATATAAATAAAAGGTTGCCATGCATACTTCCAATGTTAACACGCTTTGTTTTCCTGATTTTTAGTTTCCTATGTTCTGTTACAAATGTGATGATTTGTTCCAAATGGAAGATAGTCACAGAGAGGTGAAAGGAAGCTAAAAAAAGTCAGGCCAGAATGATACTTTCACAATGGCACAGTTAAAAGGACGTTTTGGAGTTCGGGGTGTTGGAGAGGGTTTTGTTTGGTTGGTTGGTTTTTGTTTTGTTTGTTCGTTTGTTTTTTCAAGAAAACACTGGAACAAAATGTATTTTTCTTGACAATTAAGACAGCGAAGCCAACAGTGGCAGAGATAAATCAGTCTAGCAGAGCAAGAGGGAGTCAAAACCTTAACAGGTATTTTCCTTCCAGCCGGCGAGCAGCAGAAAGCCTCGAGCTGCACTATGCCGGAGCACGGGGCAGCTCCCGGCCCGNCGAGGCGAAGGCGGGAGGGGTTCGCCCTGCGTCCCTGCTGATCCCAGACCCCGTCCGCGGCTCTGTCTTGCCGCCTCCGACGCTTGCGCGGCCGGGGGCTCCCTGCTCCATGGTGTTCTCTACCTGTACTGGTCGAACTTGGCGTATTGCAGCCACTCTTCGGGGTTGCTCTCGTACGACTCCATCAGCGCCTGGACCTCCTCCACGCTGACTTTGTCCTCGGCGAATATCTGATGGAGGATACGGACCAGCTCCTCCAGGCTCTGCGCCTTCCAGGTCTCCGTCTGCACCGGCTGCTCCATCATCGCCGGTCGCTCTCCCGCCGCCGCCAGCCGCTGCCCCTGGCCGGCCCCCGCCGCCTGCCTTTATGCGCCGGGAGGCACGGCGGGAGCCTACCACCGCCCCGACGGGCGGGCCCGCGGCCAGCTGCCCGTCCCCGTCCCCGTGAGCGCGGCCACTGACCCCGGCGAGCGGGGGCTGCCGGAGGCGGCTGCAGAGGCTCCTCGCACCGCCCGCTGCTGCCCCTCCGGAGCCCGGGCGAAGCAGGGGAGGTCGGGCCGGCGGCCGTCTGGAGCTCCGGTATGCCAGGAGGGGGAAATAGGAGGAGAAGTGTCTATTCCTGCCGGACGGAAAGCATCTCTCTCCCTCTGCCGGGGAGCGCGGCCTGCCGCTGCCTCCGTTACTTACACGTTGGTTTGAAAAAATACATCTAAAAGCTNGCCGATACGGCAGGGCCGGCAGACGGGCACCGGTTCCGCCACAGACACCGAGCACGGCTGTGCGCGGCTCCCGCTGCGCGCCCTCCTCAGCGCCCCGCGCAAAACCCGCGCCGCCGCTGTGCTTCTCTCGGGCTCTTTCTCCCAACTCTGTTTACGTGCTTTTTCGCTTATTTCGGTGGCTGCGGCACGCCGCTGTGCCTCCCTGGACCATCGCGGCGGTTCCCCCCCGTTCCCCGGGGCCGCCATTGGCCACGGCCGCTCCGCCCGCTCCCCGCCCCCCGCCGCCTGCCTTTATGCGCCGGGAGGCACGGCGGGAGCCTACCACCGCCCCGACGGGCGGGCCCGCGGCCAGCTGCCCGTCCCCGTCCCCGTGAGCGCGGCCACTGACCCCGGCGAGCGGGGGCTGCCGGAGGCGGCTGCAGAGGCTCCTCGCACCGCCCGCTGCTGCCCCTCCGGAGCCCGGGCGAAGCAGGGGAGGTCGGGCCGGCGGCCGTCTGGAGCTCCGGTATGCCAGGAGGGGGAAATAGGAGGAGAAGTGTCTATTCCTGCCGGACGGAAAGCATCTCTCTCCCTCTGCCGGGGAGCGCGGCCTGCCGCTGCCTCCGTTACTTACACGTTGGTTTGAAAAAATACATCTAAAAGCTCTATTGAAAAGCAAAACAAGACACAACTATTTAAAACACACAGAAGATTGCTGCTGGAGATTGCTTACAGACAGCCTGCCCGATGATAGTGCTGTTTCTTGAAAGCCAGTGAACTCTGCAGGAACATTTAGGGCTGCCGTAACCACTAGCACCCAAAATGACATCCAGAAACAATGAATGGGAAAAAAGAGACCGTGCTAACATAATAGACCGTCCTCACGCCCCTCAGTCTATCCAATCTAAACATATGACAGCAGAGCAAGCAGATGCCACACCAGCCGTCTCCCTTCCACTTCAGCTGTTAATAAAATGTTTATTAGTCATGAATTCTGGCAACAGAATTCACTATACACCATAGAACAGTGTTTTGAGGAAATCCATCTATTCTTCCTAAAAAGAAAAAAAGGTTCAGCTCTTCAGGTCTGCCTTATGATTATGGAAGCAAACAGTCTGGTGGTATGGGCTGCTGTAGCTCTGAGGCTCAAAGGTGCTCACAACACTGGCAACTTGCAGTTTCCCTTATAGTTACATTGAGGGATTTTTAGCACACCTGCTTTCTCTTCCCTCTCCCTGACCTGTACATCAAAGTACAGGCATGACAAGAACCAGTGCCATTAATAAAATAAATATAGTTTGAGAGGCTGAATGAATTTCTGGCTTCACTCCTGTAGGGAATACTTTCCCAGTTTTAAATGAGGCTGAATCTAGCACACTGGAGTGGAACATAAATCAATGTACTGAATAGGTACATTTTCAGCCATCACTCCAGAACCTCTCCTGGCACACAAAAAGCAGACCCTGCCTTACCAGTATTTTGTAAAGTATTGTTGGTATATATGTGTGAGAAAGAGAGAGAAAACTACAATGATTTCAAGATTTTTTAAGGTCTGAGAGAACGTAAGACTAACCCAAATCTCTCAAACACAGCCCTTGTACTGATCTTAGCAGCCATGTCCAGTCTTCCTGGGCCAAATGCAAGTAATGAACAAGCACATCACTTCCCTTGGTAACTTTTTTCAAATTAATTTAAGCACAATTAAGACTCCGTCTTATTTCTTAACAAAATTTGCCTCTGGTCTATGTCAGCTATTGGCTGGTGCTCTGAAAAGATTGGATGGGCAAGTAGCACATTTCTTCGGTACACCTCAGAAGTCTCATACAGCACCATTAAAACTGCTGTAGATTATAAAGAATTAGAATTAGTGTGAAATATCCTGTCATTTATTTCAAAGGCAGAATTCACGTTATTTTGGTGGCTGTTGAAAGCACTGCTCAAAGGAATAAAACATCTCTCAAGAATAAATGCAAGGATCACAATTACGGGTTGTGAAATAACGGGTGAGGTTAAGTTTTCAAGTATTTTTTTCTTATTCTGATATTCACAGGATCTGACAGAAGCTAATTTCCAGCAGCTATATTTCTCTGCTTATTTGTACACCTGTGCTTGGAGGTATTTTCCCTGGTATTTAAATCCAGGGCAAAAATGAGTTATGCCACTGCTGTAAATCCCTGACACCTCAGTACTTTGATTCCTTTGCCACAATGTTGATGAGATCATTAGTTAAATACTGCTAGTAAAAGGACATTTTATACCTCCCTATATTACAAGTAAGGAATTAGGCTGGATCTACCTACTGCAGTTTCCAGCTGCTGCTGTTTATTACAATTTATATAGTTAGACTTTTTATTTGCTCCTATTCAAAAGTGTTTACAGCTTTTAATTGGAATTGTTCAACATACTTTTCATATGATCCCCAAAACTTCTACAGGAGTTGATTACTTGACTGCCTGAATACCATTAGGAACAATATCTATGCCTCTCCAACTTGTGCTTTTGCTTATGCCCTATTGACAGAAATGGCACAAGGGTCTGAGCACGTACAGTAGTTAACTGTCAGTGAAAATTCAATACAAAAAAAGAGAACACACAGCATGAGCATTGTTTTTACATTCTCAGTTGTGATTCTGCACAAAGAGACTGTAGGACTCCATGCACTTTTATTGCTAGAAATGCACCTGCAGAAATTAACCATTACATGTGTTTCTCAAGTAACCTATTAAAAACTTGTCTTGGACAATAGGAATTTGGGCTTTAACCACAAAAACTTTGCTTTTTGTACAAATGCTGAAGTGCTCTGCTATTACCCAGAAAACAGGTATAAGCAAATCAAGCAATCATTTGACATGACACCTAACTCCAAGAGACACTTACCCGCAGAAGTGCTCAACCACTTACTGGCACATCATCTGCGACTGGGGTGCAGCTCACAAAGCTTCTCTCATGCGTTATTGAGGAAAATCTTGAAGGCAGATCGATAGAATTATCAAACTGTAGCATTAGACACTTTGCACCATGTACTAGACCTGCAAATGTAGCTTGTGACTGTATTTTATTTTGTATCTTGTAACTCCAAATAAAAATTGTGAGCTAGTTGAAGGTGGGATCCAAGGTGTCTGAATGACCAGACTCTTGAGGCAAACAACTATGCAGTGTTTCTTTTGTCTGTTACCCTGGCCAGGGGATAACACTTCAACACTATCATGAGTACTTTACACCTCCTCCTCCTCCGGATGGAATGACTTTCACCCCTTTCACTAAGTCACCTCTTTGTTAAGTCTCTGTTCACCTAAGTTTCTGATGTTTGTAGAGGCTCTGAAGAGAAAAAACTGGATCTGCGGTTGTAGTGCAAGTTTTGGGACTACAAGACTCAATGCAGCCATGAACCAATGTATCAGTGCAGCGGCCCCTCAATCATATAGCCTGTGAAGCGAGATTGAGCACTCAGTACGTAAGAGTACGCATGCGCAGTGACTCAAAAAACACTTGAGAACAAATTCTATCAAACATCACACAGTTAAACATCATCTTCAGACTAAAAACATGCAGTAAAACATGAGTGAAATGAGGATGCTACATACAAAATCATGTCATACACTGAAAACACCAACAACTACTAAATGACACGAGCTCTGCTGAAGGTAAAAACAAACTCCATACAACGCAGTGACAAGCTGTGTGGCATTAAACCACACAGCACAGAATGGACTCTTGGAAGAATCAGTCTGATCCACTTTTGGTGGGACATTAGTACACCATGCGTGTGCTATAAATAAAATACAAAATATTGACATTTTTCTGTGCAAGAAAGACACTTAAATAAGCTTGTGGTCTTTTTCAATTTATGATATTTGCATGAGAAAGCCAAAGTACTTGCTAGCCTGTGCATTAGGAATATTACTGTGTACTTCTACATGGAGATCTTCTTTCTTTGAGGTTTTCCATTAAGAACTCTTTAGGGTTATTAGTTCTGTTACCAAACAGAGATTGAGGGAAATACCTTTATCTGCTTTAAATCATATACTGATTTTTGCAATTGGAACGTGTTAACTCAAACTTAGGCCCTCAATGCAATTATATTTTAACTCTACATTGTGTCCGTCTAATTGATATACACACATATTAGATAAATAATTTGCATGTGGAATCATTCCATGAGAAGATACAGAGCAAGGGCTCCTGCACTTTTTTAAAAAAGATTTAAGTAATGTTCATCATCTACTTCTAATAAAGAAAGGTATGATGGAACCAAGACATATAGCTAGTACTTTGCCACCATCTATAATCTGCATATTTAACAAAAAATGTTACTGAATGTGGCTATTGGTAGGCATTTAGAGCCTATCAATTTAGTTATTTAGAGATGATTGCATGGAGGGAATGCAAGGGAATAATTAAAAAAAGATTCGTAGATTGCTCTTAAAGTTTGAAGACCATGCTTTTTCTCCCAAAGTTTAATTCTTCTCATTGCACATACAAGGGATCAAATCTCACCTGAAATTTCACCTGTGTACCTAGCAACAAGTATCCCAAGGACTGATCCCTGGCACAGGGGCCAGCTGCAAAGAACATATTTCATCAACATTATTTACTTCCTGAACTCCATAACAGGCTGATCACATCCAAAGGCCCACCAGAAATGGTACCTTGCCAGCTCCTGAATTGAGCACAGGCCAAAATCTGTGCCAGTAAGTGTTCTAACAACCAACAGTACAGATGACTGAGCTACAGTGTCCCAGAAAACTTGCTGGCACTACTAAGTCTAGTGACACAGATGTAGTGTGACAGGCTTAACATTAAGCCTTTAACATACTCATTTTGGTCTCAGTCAAAAATGTGATTCAACCTTTTTTAACCACCTATTTCACGATGAAACAATCTCTAAATGAGCTTTTGTTGCTCTAATTCTGACTAAAAGAGGCATCTGACCTCTCATAGCATTATGGCTATTAAAGCAAGAGTAAAGTGTGGATTTTTATGATGTTTAGCCTTGGAAGCATATTAAATATGGCACTAACAAAGCTGAAGCATCGTCTTTGCAAATAAGAAACACACTTTACACGTTTTCTTGTCAAGTGTTTTTCTTCTCTTGATGATCCAATACAAAACAAGGTTGAAAACACCTATTTTTTACTGCACATTGAATTTTATACAAGCTTGTAATAGTCACAGTCCTCATGAAAAACCCTGGAGTTAAAGGAATTTTTGCTCCCCCTTTTTCTTCTCACCCCCAAGATTAAGATGTTGTAGTATGATAATGTCTTGAATAACCTTTGTATACTATCCCCAAAGTTGCTGAGATTTCAGGGTAGTCAAGAACAATACAAGCCAAAAAGTTGTGCAAACAGGCAGAATTTGATTTGCAAAATGAGCGTGAACAGCAACAACTGGTAAACAGAAGATGCTTTGGCATTGGAAGGAGTTTGAAGAGCCGATGTGTGGATTTCCAACCCCCTCACTGTGAATTTACATTCAAGATTAAGTTGTGGGGATACTTAACACAGACACATCTTCTGTTAAGATCTCGGCAGTAGTTTTCCGAGACTTTAAAGTCCTGCAAATGATGACATTTGCTCAGTATGCTCATAGGTGGCACAACTGCGTATTTTATCATTTCACTCTTGAAGTAAGTTGTTTCATTTAGCTTCTTCAGGTTTCCATGTGCATTTGATATTAGTTCAAGCTACAAATTACAAATCTATCATTAAAGCTAGTCTCTAAACCATTATAATAATTCATAAAAATAGTGCCTCACAGTTTAAAGGGTTTGCATCTGGTGATTACTAACTTGAAACAGAGTAACTGAATTTCGCTTAGCATTATGTTTTAATATCAGGATGTTGTGAAGTACTAGGTCTTTCATAAAAACCATGTAATAATGTCCCTTTCCAATACTTACCTTATTTCTCAGTCTTTAAAAATTAGTTCACTGATTTTGTTTTCAATTTGCCTTTTCTGTTAATTCAATTAAACAAGTGAATTAAATTACATTACAAATACTGGCAGTTCAGTATAGTATATCAGTACAGTAGCACATTGGTTGAACACAATACTCTGATTAAATCTAGACATTTATTTTTGTTTTGTACAACTGTAACTTATCTGTCCAAGAGTCTGTCCTTATTTTCATACCTTTTTTCTCCCACTCTAGCAGTTGAAGTCATTTAAATGATGCAGTCACCACTTTTGCTCAAGGCATACCAAGTGCAGAGAACATAGCTCATGTTCTACTTGGGCTTCTGATGTTTCCAATTCACCGGAAATATTCTTTTCAAAGAGATAAGCATTTCAGGACCATCTGTGATTTTATAAGCTATAACTGTCTCTTTTTAAAATATGAGACTTAACATGTCTCTTGCAAATTCTACAAGCAATGTAC
The DNA here is from genome assembly GCA_013397155.1 of Irena cyanogastra. Taxonomy (NCBI): domain Eukaryota; kingdom Metazoa; phylum Chordata; class Aves; order Passeriformes; family Irenidae; genus Irena; species Irena cyanogastra. Next base: position 89,619 of record VWZV01003993.1, read on the forward strand.
TGGGAATCACTTATTTGTTCACCTGACACATTATCCACTTGACATGTTTGCAATTACTTAAGAATATGAACAAGGAAAATTTTCTTCCACCTAAAATCACACCTCAACTCTAGGCAGAAAGAGTCCATGGTCCTTAAAGAGCTACCAGAGGTAAGTACTGACCACCTCCCTGATGC
>VWZV01003995.1:0-24430 GCA_013397155.1 Irena cyanogastra
CAGCTGAAGAAAGAACTGAGTAATTCAGTTTGGACCACAAGTATTTTACTGTACAGTGCTGAAAACAGAAACAAAGATAAGCTCTTTCTATACCACAGTGTGAAGCTGCACTACTTGAGATAAGCAGAACAATCTGGTAAGTCTCCAAAAAGTCAATACCAAATGAATAGATAGAGGGATTGCTTCATTCTCCCAAAGTCATCTGTCTTGAGATACAGTAACTACATGAGGTTTGGCAAATAGGGATAAGATGGCCAAGTGGTTCTACAGTGCATTTCTATTATAAGGACATTCAGCTGACTAGAAAGTGTTTTCACTGGATATTTCAGTGGTTCTGTCCTTCAGAACCATTCCAAAAATTAGCTTTCTCTTTACTGACTACAAGCCTTCAACCTTGCAGCAAGCCTTCATGAAAATCCCTCCTACATTCTAGCTTAAATAGAGAAATAATAGTTCTCTAATAGAGAAAGAATGAAGCACAGCAGTATTTTAAAATAGCACTGTTTCTGCACAAATTTATTCTCTCTGAAGAATAAAGATGTAAACATGTTTATTAAGTTCACTGCATGGTTCCCATGCATTTAAAGCAACTGAAAGCAGGGCTTACATGGGGAAAAAACATTAATAGAAACACTTAGCTATCATTTATTACATCTTCCATTATGGAGGAATTTTCAGACGTAACTCTGGAGTCCTTAGAATGCTCCCTTTCTCCTTTAGCCAATACGGCCAAATCTTTGCAGCACTAGTCTCTAACAGTTGGCTAGACACAGATCTCAAAATTTACGTGTAAGACCAAAATGTTTAGCTACACTTAGGGTTTAGGAAGTGGAGAACTAAAAACACTGATCATATTATTTCCTGTTGAACATTAGTACCAAAAGCAGTTGAATAAGGTTAACATTGGTATCATTGTCATGTAGGATACAGTAAACAGACAATACTGGTCTACTACTAACTTCTCTAGACAAAGAAGTCATTAGTCACACTTAGGTGTTCTTGCATTTCTCTCAACTGAAGTTACTGTCATTTTTGAATCAGAACTTTGTCAGGTTAGTTACAGGCTTACCTTGTTGCGCGTTTTTACTTTCAATTTAGTCTTCTGTTTTCTTTTCAACTTTTTCTTGCTAAAAAGTTTCTTACTTCTGAAAAAGAGAAAAAAAGCAATGAGAACAAAATAAACTTCCTTCCATACCCCATGGTAAAAAGCACAGAAGGAAAAAATGTCAGAAACGCTCAAAATTTTCATTCTCCTAACCAAAGGGAATAATCACAGGTAGAATTTGAGCGCATAAATCAGAATACAAAGCATTTAGAATTATGCTTTCCTAATGTTCCACTGAATTATGGGCCTTTACTCTCATTAATTTAAGCAGAATACATGCTAGGAGAGAAACAAGTCCCTGAGCTTTCTATTGGCTTACCTATTGTTTCTATTACAAGTTCGTTAGTGCCACAGCAATGCTAGAAGCTAGAATTATTGACAATTCTCAGTAAAACAACCTGTTAGTATGGAACATTGCTTTGTGAAATCTTTATCACACAAAGATTCAAGCCTTCCAAGACAAAAAGTAAGCTTTAAAAATGTATCATTTAGCAGAAGATTCAGCTGATGGAAGAAACTGCAGCTTCTTTACCTTTTGTTTGGACTTTTTCCACCCTCACTTTATAGACCTTATAGTNCCCCCCATTTTACTGCCTGGAAAAAAAAAAAAAAAAAAAAAAAAGACATCATACAAGAAAGACACCATATACAAATACGCTTGTTCTGTCGCCATCACTGAGATTACTCTGAAATGCATGTTTTTTAACCTACTGATTTTTCAGATTCTAAATCCTCCAAAAAAAAGGAAAAAGTTACCTGGGCAGGTAACTTTGTAACATATGGTACCTGTGCAGCATACAGCTCACCTCATATAGGACTTTATGCAAAAGCAACTAACATTCCTCTGTATAACAAACTTTACCCAAATAGCTTACAGCTCAGATTAGTTGAAAAATAAAACTATTACATATGAAAATTACAGGCAGTGAAAAGTTGCATTTTCAGTAACAGACTGAGAATCAGAAGAATCTTAATATTTCATTCAAACAACTTTGTTCTAAATAAAAATGCTGAAGTTCTGAAAGCATAGTGGTTACTGTCCTCTACAGCATTCAGACTGCAACAATATAGAAGCCTCATAGTCCAGCAGTTAAAAGCTGGAAAAACTGAAGCCTGACCAACAGCCAGCAGTGAGAACACAAGCTCAAACAAAGAATTCCTGCAGAGTATGCCAAGAAAGCTGCCTCCTAAAAATTCCACCACTTTTCCCCTCTTGACCTATATTAAGAGGAAGGTATGTTCCTCAAGACACTTTCTGAAACAAACCAGCTCAACACTTTGCTTATAACGAACAAACACCATTATGCTGGAGTTAAAAAGAACTGATTCAGTGAGCAGTGAATAGGAATTCCCTCAACATCCCCAGAAAGTTAAAGCTTACAAAGAGAATGGAGATGACTGCTCGAGATTCCCCCAACAGCAAAGTTTCAATAGGTAACAGTACATAAGCTATTTAAGAAACAAGGAATAAAAACTTCATATAACCTTTACTGCTCAAATTTCAACAATCCAACTCCATAGTCCAACTCACTATTTAGTTTTTCTTTAATTAGACATGTTTATATTCCTTATTAGCATTTAATGCAGTTAATTCTTATTTTGCTGTCAAACACGAAGAACAGTGCAGCCCCTTCCATTCTGTAGCCATTCAATCTTCTGCTCTGGACCTAATGACCTTTTACAAAACTTGCACCCTAACTTTCAGATCAAAAGTCCTGATAAAATTATCTTCTGGGCCTCTCAGTCCATACCACACGTAAAACCATGTTGACCAAAGCTGAAAACAATACTTGTTTTTGCTGTTACAAAGAGTAAGAAGAAATGTCTCATATGCCTCCAAGGTCACACTTTTAAGTGCATTCCAGGTATTATTTGGCAGCTCCACAGCAATATGGCGTCACAGACCTATTTCACCCAGACTAGTATGAAAACATTTCCCTGCAAACCTCGAAATTGAGCTTGCAATACTCTTTTTCTACCTGTGCTAATTATGCCTTTTAAACGCAGTATGATTTGCACTTACCACAGACAACTTGATAAGCATAGCTTTTTTTCTTTCTGTTATAAAAGATACTAATTCAAGTTGCCAAGACATTTCAAATTTAATCCTTTCTGCCAAAATCCTTGAAAACTCTCCAAATTTGTTACAGTCTGCAAACATTACAAACACTTTTTCATCTTGTAAATATTTCACTGGACCAGTCCCTGTAATTTTTGCAAGTATTTTTTTGTGTTTATGCATATATCCAAAAAAACCCCAAATTAAGCCTTTTCCCTCCCCCAAGACTGGGCTCATTTCCACAGTAACAAAACCTCTGCCATTTGGCAGATTACCTTCATTTGTCATTACACCTACGCAATGTTTTTTCCAATTAGCAAACAGAAAAGATCAGCAGTGGGTTTACTGATGGTGCTAAGATCTCCCTCATTCATACAACGACCACTAAAGATGCTGCAAGTAGCAGCACATTCTGACTGCTCCACCGTGGTCATTTTTATCTTCAGCAAGTTTGGGGCTTGAATAATTTTACATGGAAACAGCTCAGGATAGATGCCATAGTAAGAATCCACAATCGTGTCCCTGTATTTTCTAAAAATGAAACCTCAAGGAGCTGGGAAGTACACTTTCTTCCATATCCAAACAAACCTTCAGAACAAGTAAGCAATTAATTAATAAAAAGTCACTCTAATTTTATAAATAGTTCTGAGCAACCTACAATTACTATGCATAACACTAATGTATTCTCTACATATCTGCATATAACAAAGATATGTAAGATTGCTCACAGTTCTACTGTTACATACCATAACACTAAGATGTTTTAATATTCAGAAAAAAGTATAAAACATGGGCAAATATATTAATGGAAAACAACGTTAAACAGATTATGAGTAATTTCCTGTTGGAAACCACATGTGCTAATTGTAAGCCCAACTCCTGTACTGCCTGAAGATTAACAAGATCTGATATGGCTCAGCTGGATTTTTTAGCTAAATTATTAATTATATTGCTGGTTAACAATTGTAAGCTGCTGCTAGCTGTCATTTGTTAATGTCTTGATACTCTGCACTGACAATCAGATTCCACTGGCAAAAGGTCTTTAGCCTTCAACTTCTAACTCAGCTGTTGATACCACTTAGTTCACAGAAAACACATTATCAGCAAATCTCAGGCAGACTTTCTGCAAACTGCTTCAAGACATTTTAGCACTGGAGACCAAGTTTTGAACTGGACCACAAAGCAAGTTCAAGTCAAATGAGCACAGAACATGAAGACACCTTGACAAAAAATACTTGTGGCAAATGGACACAAAGAAAGAGTGAATGGTGCTATTACAGCCTTTACAGAAAAATCTGTTGAGAATAAAATAAATATCTAAAATCTTCAACCCTGGAATATGAAATAATTGCCTCAAATCAAAGGCAGAAAAAAAAAGAGGAGGGGCAATAACCAGTTGCTTGACTATTTAAAATAGGTGAAGCAAGTGTTTAAATTACATGACTGCAACCTCTAATCAGCCTTGTAGCACCTGTAGGTGGAGTAAAGGCACGCTTTAGTTTATTTGTTCTAAACCAGAAGTAGCATTAGCTAGTACTTGGTTTGTTTGATGCCTTATTAGGGAGACATTGTTCAGCTGTCTCAACACCATTGCTCTTACTCTGTTTAAAAGAGATGAAGAAATGCAAACAGAGCATCTTCCCTCAAGGTGCACCAGTCTTGAACTGTAACTGATAAGCTTAAATTTGAGCGGGAAGCTTGACATGTTGAGTGTGTGTTCCTTCCCTCAATGCTGTTACTGAATTACTCAACATGGACTAACATTATGTTATTGTTACACCTGCCTAGGATCTTCTAGACTACATGGTACACCAAGTGTGTGTCTAATGAGTAGAAAAAATATTATTCCGTCTCTGCTGCTGAGGCAGAACAGGAACAACAAAAGTCTTATTTAAATGCTGTCTGACCTAAAACCTTTGCTTCTGAAACATGGCACCAAAGACTACAGTAGCTAGTACAGTATTAGCCACAGTTGTTCTGCTGTTGAATTTTTGAGTACACTTTTGAAAAATTTGTGAATTTAGTAAACCACATGCCAATACATGCTCAATCTTTTAAGACTTCTAAGTGACTCGAACTCAGTGCATTTGTCTAAACTTGCGTGCTCTGGTTCAAGCGCTACCCATCTTCGGGAAGAAGTGTTGACAGGAGAGGTCTAGCAAAGAGTTATTGTGTTCAGACAAATGACAAATATATTCTGTTACTCTGCTTCTCTGTTTCCCTAAACGCTTACTCAAAACAGTTAGCTTAAGGATTCAAGCACTTATGGAAATTCACTTACAAGGCAGCAGCCACTCAGTAAACACTGAAAAGTAAACACTCAGGTTCGTGGTATCAAACAACTCTTTTGTTTCCTCCATTAGGTGAGCTATTGCTGCTAGTGATCAGCTTGGTTAGACAAGATGCAGGAAGCATTTGCTTCTGAACAGTGAAGCGAAGTGAAATCCCAAGCTCAGATAGTCAAGGAGATCACAACAGCAAGCTATTATCACTCACGTAGTCATCATCAAGTTTGAAGGTGTTTCATCACAGCATCATTTTACTGGATGCAGCAGCAGTGCAAGTGAAGTTCAGGAACGTGAAAGAAGGGAGCAAGACAAAAGCAGCATCATAACCCTAGACTTCTTAAGAACAGAATTCATCAATGAAGAACAACCTGTTGCTCGTCAATCTTTGATGAATCCATGGGACACAGTTCCCCGGACAGAAAAGGGTGCAGAAGAGCTCTCCAATGCCAGCAGTTTGAGGGAGCTGACTCATGCTCCACACACAACTTGCAATGCTGTATCTGGAATACCACCACCAGCTTGAGTGCCCCAGTACAAGAAACACCTGTTTACTGGAGTGAGTACTGAGAAAAGCCACTAAGATGCTTAAAGAACTGGAGGTTCTGTCATGTGAGGAGAAATCAAGCAAGCAGAGATTGTTTAGCTGAGAAAAGAGAAAACCTGGGAGAGTGGGGGTGGAATAGCCTCCATCTGACAGGAGAGAGCAAAGATGATGGAAACACACTCTTCTAAGCAATATCCAGTGACAGGCCAAGAGACAATGGAGAAAAAAAAATAAATACAGGAAGTTTCAATTAAACCTAAGAACTGTAAAAATGGTCAAAGACTAGAACAGGCTGCCCTGAGAGGCTACACATTCTCCTTCCCTGAAGATATTGAAAATACAACTGGAAAATGTTCAGAGCAACCTGCTCTGGTTGATCCTACTTTGGGTGCTCGACAGTCTCCAGAAGCCCATTCTAGTCATTCTAATTTCAACTATTCTGTGATCTTCACCATTTGCTCATAAAACAAAGTAAAATTTGACTGTACAATAAACACGCTTCTGCATTGTGGAAAGAGTGTATTTTTTCTTATTCTGAGTTTTGCATTTCTCCTGGTGTCATGCCATATTTCTGATTATGCTTCCAAGTAGAGACATACTGAGCTTTTCATCTGTTCACCATATGGATCAGCAAACAGACATCAAAATCAGGCATAGGAGCAACTTCTATGCGAATTAGTCAGCATAATCAAACCTACAACAGCACACAAAGCTAACAAGAGAATGACTGCTGAAAACTAGTTTATCACACTTAAAATATATGCCTGCATTAAGACAAGCCAGTCACTTGAATTGATCCACACTTTCTTGGATATAGCCAACATCCACAGGTACACTAAGAAGGGCATGACAGAAAACATGCTTACATGCAACAATCAAGACGTTCTCTGTGCAGATAAACCAACATGGACATTGTACAGGACCTTCAATAAGACTTTTTAAAAGAAAGCTTGTGCACATAGCACATCACCTAGAAAACTAAAACATAATTTGTCAAATGGAAGGTAGTCTAGAATCAGTAAAAAGAGTATCTAGAAAGAACCCCAAAAGGTCAGCATTTCCACTTCCTGATCAGATCATAGAACTGAGGGTCCTGGTCAATGACAGCCTGATTGTAAGTCAGCAGTGCCCTGGCAGCCAGAAGGGGCAAACCCTGTCCTGGGCTGCATCAGGCACAGCATCGACAGCTGGACAAGGGAGGGGATTGTCCCACTCTGCCCTGCACTGGGGCAGCCTCACCTCAAGTCCTGTGTGCAGTTTTGGGCACCACAATCTAAGACAGACATTAAGCTGTTAGCATCCAAACGAGGACCACAAGGATGGTGAAGGATCTGGAGGGGAAGCCGCATGAAGAGTGGCTGAGGACATTGCTCAGCCTGGAGAAGACCGAGGGGAGACCTCACTGCAGTTACAACTTCCTCCTGAGGGGAAGAGGAGGGGCAGGTACACATCTCTTCACTCTGGTGACCAGGACAGGACTTGAGAAAATGGCATGAAGCTGACTCAGGGGAAGTTTAGGCTGGATATCAGGAAAACATGGTTCATCCAAAATGGTGGTTGAGCACTGGAACAGGCTCCCCAGGGAAGTGGTTACGGCACCAAGCCTGACAGTTCAAGGAGCGTTTGGACAAAGCTCTCAGGCACATGGTATGACTCTGGAGGATGGTCCTGTGCAGGGCCAGGAGGTGGACATTGATCCTTGTGAGTCCCTTCCAACTCAGCATATTCTATGATTCTAGTTGAATTCCACCGCATTCCGAACATCTCTTTTCCCTGGAAAGGTCCTAAACACTGCCAATGACCACACTCCCACCAAGTCCTATGAAATCCTACTAGAAAACTCTTTTTGAGGTATTCTCTAAATTGTTTTAATGGCAATGAAATGCTATTTTTCATATTTTTATTAGAGAAAAATCAGTTAATTTTTCTCTTTTTCTGCAATTTGCTTGAATTTTTTTCAAGTCTGAGGAAAAATGAGTCTTCTGACAATTAAGCAGTCTCAGTTCCTTCAGCCTAAGTTATAACTGATTTACATCACTACCATCTAATTTCACTATTCTCTCATAGTAACCAGTCCTTTTTCAAAAAACAATGGCAAAACAAAAAAAAAAAAAAAAAAGGAAGGGGGGAAAAAAATCCCACAATCCTGAAATACAAAGAAAAGGTCAAGAATTACTTAAGGTTTCCTACACAAAAGAATCTCTCAGAATTTGAAATAAAATTCTGAAACACTCTAGCAGTAGCATGGCTGCTCCTAAATCACAATCACTTTATAATTTTACAGAATGTGTAAAATCTCTCATGAGGGGCCTTTTACTCAATGCTGGTTTTGCGTTTTTGCTTACTAGTTTGGTAGGGGGATTTTCTGAAGCTGAACATTTACAATCTTAAGTATATCTAATCTTCTACAGTTTTGCATTCTCTGTTAACTTTTTCATCTACAATCTCAATTCCAACTCTGAAATTGTCAGAGAAAGACTATACAGTTCAGGACCTAGGACAGATCCAGATGCAGAGCAACAACTATTACCTGTTCTCACAGGCTTCCCCCTTGACAGCCATTCCATACCATCTCTCCAGGGTGGGCTCCTCTGCAGATTTAAAACTACCTAACAGTTCTATCTAGAACAGAGGCAGCCAAATCATCAGACTGAAGGCAACACACCTAAAAATTCTAGTTGAGGAAGGATACAGTCTAGACAATGATACAACAGGAGCAATATCTGCTTTTCTTACTTGCACCTGCTCGAAAATCATGGAATCATAAAATGCCTGATAGGCCCCAATTAAGTCACTCCAAAGCCTTTCCTTTTGCAGGCTGAACAATCCCACTTCTTTCAGCCTATCCTCATAGGAGAGGTGGTCCATCTCTCTAAATATCTTGGCGGCCCTCCCTTCGACTCACTCCAACACGTCCATGTCCTTCCTGTAACAGGGACTTAGCTGGATCACATCCAGCCTCTCACCCACCAGCACCCCCAAATCCCTCTTTGTGGGGGCTACTCCATCTGTTCATACCTCAGCCTGTGTTAATAGTGAGGGCTGCCACAACCCAATGAAACACCTTGCACTTGGCCTTGATAAACCTTATGTGATTCCCAGGGGCCCACTTCTTGAGTGCATGCTTCCTGGTGCAGGCCCAAGGCTGGAGTAAGAGCTCTGATACACTCATTGATCTGCATCAGACTTTCCTGTTGTACAAAAAACCAGAAGATACTCTTCTGATGAAATACAACAATGTGCACTTTTAAGGTTTTTTCCTTCTCTTCTGTAAACAGGTAATCTACCTGACACTTGATCACAAAAAGAACAACACCATTATGAACATCAACTTAAAATCAACTGCAGTCTCTGCTGGACTTCCTTATTTGCCAAGCCATTTACTCCATCCTCTGAAGTGCTCCAAAACAGTTCTTAAATCTGTAATCCAGCTTCAAGACAACTTAATATCAAACACAGAGAATTACAGCTAATAAGTATCAGTTCACTTGTCAGCAAGAAACTTACTACACACTCATCTCATTGCCATAAAAGTAGACAACTTCAACTATAAGAGCTTCAAAATAAAGGAAAGGGAATACTAAAGAAAAAAGGGTTCTCAAGTCTACTCAGAAGATCTGAGGAGATCTCAAAATTGTGGGACCATCTTACTTTAAAGGACTTGCTGTCAACAACTGAGAAGCAGCTGGCAAACAACCAAGCGGAAACAAAGAAAAGACATTGTTCAAGAGAAGTTTGGAACATACAAGCAACTGCTCACATGGAGTTGACAATGATAAGAAACAGAACAAAGGAAGTGAGCAGAGCTTCAACAGCCTAAACTATAGAAACTATAGACAGAGAAGAGGTTTTATGACCAGAGAACTGAGTATCAATAAAACTACATAAAGGCTGCACGTTGGCAAGGAGATGAAGAGGTACCATGTGACAAAATGCAACCAACAGACCTTGACATAAAACATATTGGAGTTGCTGCTTGCATATTCCCTATTTTGGTACCTCTCCACATGTACATAGGCTTCAGTGTTCAGCAGTCTTATTCCTATGAACTGGACAGTTACTTTTTACGAAAGCAACTACTTCTTTTAAGAGCCTCTACATACAACTCCTCCCATATTTAGGTATGTACTATGTCCCTGCAAACAAAATACTCTTTGATTTCTTGTATCTCAGTGTAATCTCTGCACTGTTATTTCAGCTGCCAAGAATTCTAGCATTTGTAATGAGAAACACCCTTACAAAAAGCCCCATAAAGTAATCCAAAGTAAACAATTCACCTAAACAAAATGTGATACACCTTCTACAAAGCTGGCATACAGAACATGTTGCTTTAAGGTACGTGCTTTAGCATTGCATCTTTAACTATAAAACAAAAGATGCTCGGAAAACGGCTCTAACATTAGGTCCAGCTTATATGCAACACCTAATTCTGTTCCCGCTTTTGTGTTTCTCCATGTAACTCACACCAACACAAATCTACCAATTAGTGTCAAAGTGGTGCAAGTCAAGAGGACCCAGCAAATGTTCCATGACATTTAGAAGTTGTTGAAGCACCCTGCAACTGAACTTTCCTAAGGCTTCCCAGGCTTAACCTTCTGTCCTTGCAGATACCTCCCATTGATAACTAAGTAGCCAACATAGTTATCATTCTTTCTTCTGCTGGAACACTTTCAGCCACGGGGAGGGACCGTGTCAGTAGGTTACAAGAAAAAAGAAGGAAAATAAATATCAGTCAAAACCCCCAATCTGCTCTTGTCTTGATAAGCAAAATGTCTGCTTACGAACAATAGCTACAAGAGCTTTTCAATGCTTCACTTTTCATATCACCTACAGTAATATCAAGTTTTCCAAAGAACTGGCCCTAAAACAGTTGACAGGGAACAAAATACGTACATACAAACTGAAACCTGACACACAAATGCTTATCACACAAATATATAAACTCTCAGTGTAATGCCAAACTAAGTATTGGCAAGCTTTATAAAATAAACATGCACCAAGTATATACTATACCATATACTTATTTCACAAACTGACCCAAAATTTTACAAATCACAAATAGAAAAACCCAAGAATATTGATTTCTGAAGAAATAAATACACTAAATCTTTTCACTTTGATTTGGCAACAAAATCTACAGAACACCTGAGGAAAAAATGCTTTTTGCAAAGATTGGTTAGTACGCCTGGATTTTAGAATATCTCCGAAAAGAGAACTATTGCTTTGTAAACTACTTCATGAAAAATACCTCCATGAAGCAGTTGCTTGATCCTCTCTTCCTCTTTGCACAGTTGCAGGCAGGATAGGAAAAATAAGATACTGCTTCTGCCAAAATCACAGCCGAAGTAGCTCAGTTGCATTACAGTTGGCTCACAAACCATATTTTTGCCTGTTGTGATATATTACTAGTTTGAATACGATATTTGCTCCCAAAAGAAAGAAAAAAAAAAGTGGAAGGCTGCAGAAAGAAAAGCTAAGTTCTTCGCAGCAGTATTTCCAAACTGGGGACCAACTGCCATTATACAACGCCCAGCAGGACTGCAACATGCAAAACACTTTAAATTTAAAAATACTCTAAATAATTAATGACTTACATTTGGATTTTGTTACCATGCAGTTCTTCCTACAAGAATGCTTGGACAAATATGCTGCTTTGTCTTATCTAAAACTGCAAGTGTTCCTACCTTTCCAGTTCCTCTCATATTCCCTTTACTCCTATCAATCAATAGCATAAAGATCTGATACATATTTCTAAAAATGTTTGCAACAAAAAGAAGGGCAAGGACAACCTCCATCCTGTAATGGAGGAGGAAAATGCAGAGGTACTTAATGCCTTCACTGTCTCAGTCCAGTTGTGTTCTCAGGGTATTCAGCCCTCAGCATCCAAGAGGAAATGATGAGTGACTTGCTACACCACTTCGACACATGTAAGTTTACAGGAACTGGGTGGGATCCACCAAGAGTACTGCAGGAGCTGGCAGAAGTGCTCACTGAGCCACTTTCCATCATCACTCACCAGCAGCTCAGCCTAACTGGGGAGGTTCCACTTGACTGAAAGTCAGTCAGTGTGCCACCCAGTCACAATTCTAGAAGGAGAATTCAGGAAACTAAAGCCCTGTGAGCCTGACCTCAGTGCTGGGGAAGGTCATGGAGCAGATCATACTGAGTACCATCACACGGCACATACAGGACAACCAGGTGACCAGGGCTGCCAGCATGGGTTTATGAAAAGTAGGCCCTGCTTGACCAACCTGATCTCCTTCTATGACCAGGTGTCCCACTTAGTGGATGAGGGAAAGGCTGTGGAGGTTGTCTACCTGGCCTTTATAAAGCCTTTAGACACGGTTTCTCACAACATTTCCTTGGAGAAACTGGTGGCTCATGGCTTGGGAGGGGACTCTGCTGGGCTGAGTTTCAACAAGGCCAAGTTGATGGATCCTGCACTTAGGTCTTGACAATCCCTTGCAGCACTACAGGCTGGGGGAAGGGCTGGAAATCTGCCCATCAGAAAAGGATCTGGGGGGGCTGGTTGACAGATACTGAACATGAGCCAGCAGAGTGCCCAGGTGGCCAAGAAGGCCAGTGACATCTTGGCCTGTATCAGAAATAGTGTGGCCAGCAGGACCAGGGCAGTGATCACCCCCTGTACTACGCACTGTTGATATCACACCTTGAATGCTGTGTTCAGTTTTGGAACTCCAAAAAGTGCTGGAGAGTGCCCAGAGAAAGGCAGAAAAACTGCTTATATGTCAGGAGAACAAGTCCTATAAAGATGGGCTGAGCTAACTGGGGTTGTTCAGCCTGGAAAAACAGAGGCTCAGGAGAGACCTTATTCCTCCACACAACTCCTTGAAGAAAGAGTGTAGCCAGGTGGAGGTCAGTCTCTTTTCTCAATTAACCAGCAACAGCGCAAGAGGAAATGGCCTCAAGCTGGACTAGGGAAGGTTTAGATTGGGTGCTGGGAGAAAATTATTCAGCATAAGGGTTTTCAAGAACTGGAACACAATGCCCCAGAAGTGGTAGAATCACCAGCCCCAGAAGTATTTAATAGGTGTGTAGATGTGGCACTCAGGGACACAGTTTAGTGGTGGACTTGGCAGTGCTGGCTTAGAAGTGGAAGCCAGTGATCTTAAAGGTCTTTTCCAACCTAAACTATTTAATGGTTCTGTTTCTACTACCACAACAACCATCATCTTAAGAGACAGCTCTACTGGAAGATCTGATTGTTCAGCACCATGTTTGCTCCCTGTGACACATCTTCTCAGAGGGCAAATAAATTTCATATTGATCCCATCTCCTTCTGGTCTGTTTTCTTAAGGATTATAGAATCACACCATTCAGGTTAGAAAGGACCTGTTAAGGTAACTTTTTTTTTAATGTTAGGGTGACTGAGCACTGGCACAGGTTGCAAGCAAGGCTGTGGAGTCTCCATCCATATTCAAAGCCATCTGGCAACTGGCTCCAGGTGGCCCTGTTTGAGCAGGAAGGTGGACCAGATGAACTTCAGAGGTCACTTCCAACCTCAACTGTTTTGTGATTCTGTGTCTGATTCTGTCAAACTTCCTGCTCAAGCAGTGTCAGAGACAGTTAAGTTGCCCACTACCACGTGCGGTTTGCATTTTCAGTACTACCAAGGAGATATAAACCTCTCTGGACAACACCTGCCGATGCTTGACCTTTCCCATAGTGAAGAATTGCTTTCTTGGAATGCACTGGAATTTCATGAATTTTAATTTGTGCCACATCAGTGCCATGTCGGAGTGGGGGACAATACTGGGAAGCATCTAGCTCTCCCTTCTTCATTCCCTCACTGCATTAACAGAATCACTCCTGAACCTTCTCTTCGCCAGGCTAATTGTCCCAGCCCTCTGAGCCTTTCCTTACCAAAGAAAAGCTCCAGATCCTTAATCACCGACATGACCTTGGCACTTCGCTCCTTGCAGTATCCCTCTCCTCTACTGGGAAGCCCAGAACTTGACACTCCAGACGCTTCAGTGCTGAGCAGAGAGCATCTCCTCCAACCAGCTGGCAGCACTCTTCCTAAAGCAGCCCAGGAGGCTGTCTGCCACCTTTGCCACGGCAGTGCATTACTGGCACACAGACTGGTTGCCAACCAGTACATCAAGCTACTTCTCTGCAGAGCTATGTCCCAGCTGGTCATCCCCTCAGTGTTATTTCATCCCTGATGCAGGAGTCTGCAATTCCCCTTGTTGCACTTTGAAATTCCACTCAGCCCAAATCTCCAGCCTGGCTGTATCCCTCTGAATGCAAATACAACCATGCAGTATATGAGGAACTCCTCTCTGTTTTGTACCACCTGTGAACTTGCTGGGAGTACACTGTCCCATTAATGAAGGCCATTAATGAAGATGCTAGACAGCATCTGCCTCAGTACCAGCTGACTGACAACTCCAGCTGGGCTTCGTGTCACAGATCACAAATCTCTAGGACTGATCACTCAGCCAGGTCTCAGTCCACTTCATTGTCCACTTACGTAACCCATCCATTGTCAGCCTGGGCATGCTGTGGGAGGCAGCGTCAAAAGCCTTACTCGAGTTGAGGTACATCCACTGCTCTCCCTGCCTGGAAGGTATCTGTAGATTGCCTACAGTTACTTTTCACCAAGGCCTACAGATTTTTAAGGAATTCAGCTGTGAGACTCAGAGTGGGAAACTGTTCAGTTTGATAGGTGGACCTCAAAACAGCACTAGCAGCACAACCAGTATTTTCCCTAAATAATAAAAGCTTAGCATTTTCTGATTGCTGACAATATTATCCCAGATGACCTCAAATATTGAAAATTACTGGTATTTTTATTTAGTAAGCCTAAAATTTAACACTGTTAGTGAAATTGACAATAAGTCAACTGTCATTCAAAGACCCATGTGTACGTTCCCAAAGCCATTACCAGCCTACACACTATCTTCTTTAAATAATTAATCAAGCATTCTGACGTGAATTTTCATCCATGCCAATAATAAAAGGAAAGTCAGAGCTTAAGCAGTGTATCTACAAATGGAAAAATCATCAAAATCCTGTCCCCTAAATCCCTAAATCAGGGTAAGAACATCGGCTGCAATCCAATTACCACAAGCTTAGAGGAAAACATAGGCAGAGTAGTAGGACAGGCTTACTCTGGGCTTCTAAGGCATCTGAAAAGGTTAAAAAAAAAATTCAGAACAGGAAAAAAAAAGGCCACCCTACTCATTGATTTTCCAGTTGGGATTTTTATGTGCTATTGTTGGTGATCTGAAATCGCACATCTTTTTAATCATTATTTTAATTTCATAACTGAGGACTATTTCACTATGACAATAACTTTGTTAACAACTACAATTTTTCTGAAAGCTAAAGTTCTGGAGGCTTAAGAAAGGAGTTATTCCAGCTGCTAGAATACCACAAGGCCTCTCCAATAATGACAGAAACAAACACTACAGGTTCTAAAAATGAAATTAAGACCCAACTGCCCAAGTAAAACAGAACTGATTTTCATTTGACCATGACAAAAGTGCAGAACAGTATCTGATCCCTTTTGTAACTGAAAAGGTTTCCAAAACAGCATAAATCTGTCCCAGATAAAGTAACTCAAAAGAAAGCATCCGTCCAAAGTGTTCTCCACATAAAGAGAATGTCTCTCAGTACAACCACTGACAATGGGAGTTTCTTTTCTGTAATTATCTGATTTTTCATTATTCACTTCAATGAATTTATGAAATTTCTATTTATGAAATTCTATTTATGAAATTAGATCTGCAAGAACACATGCAAGGAAATTCTTATTCCTCAAGTTTGTCAACGCAGACAAAAGTATTTATCCTTAAACATTTCTAGGACTTTTTTTTACATTAGGAAAGTCATTCAACCACAGCAAAGATGACAAGATCTGCACCTTCGGCCACTCTCCTTCTTAAACACAACCATCAAAATCCCAGTGTATACAAAGCTATCTTACACATAATCATATCAGCAGAATTTTAATTTATAAAATATGCTCCATGAAGTCAAGGAAAATCTGTACTTATTAAGAACAAATCCATTACCAGTGGTTAATGACATATAACATCTTTAAAGTGATTACTATCAAAAGCAAACCAAAGAAATTCTAACTTAGTCTGCAACAAATAGCAGAAGACACAACTGCCAAGTGCAAATAACTGAAAACTCACCAGTTTATAGCTGTCAATGGTCTACCCTGTATAACAGTATATTCTAGAAATAAAAGGGGATAGTGAATCAATTGGTTTGAAGAGAAAAGGAATAGAGACATGACTACTCTGAAAACACAGAAGCATAATGAAGATATACGAGCACATCCATTGGAAAGAATTATGCATTGGCTAGTGGGAGAGAAAAGCAAGGCCAAATCAGATAGGAACGTCACAAGTGACTACATGTAACATGGTGAAACAAAGAAGAGGCTGAAATAATAAAAACAAAGGTATTTATCTAACAACAAGCTCATCTCAGCTCATCTCACTCAACGTAAATGACTGGCTGCAGATCTGTATAGACACAGCAATAAAAAAGATGAGTGATGCTATCAACTGCAACAAGGAGCAGAGTAGAGAAGTAAGAGGAAGACTTCAATTTTAATCCCACTGTGGTTAAAACTCTTAGCTACAAACTTTTCTAGACTGACAGAGATCATGGCCAAAATAATCTAAATACCATGGCATCTGTGAATTTAAATTACAAGCAACATGTTGACTTCTACTTTTTGACCTTATCTGGTTTCAGCTACGATGAAGTTAATTTTCTTCCAAGCAGCTTGTATCATGCTTATATGTTTTGGATTTGTGATGGAAACACTGGTAGCACACCTGTGCTTTATCTATTGCTGACTAACACTTAGACAGGGTCAAGGCCTTTCCAGTCTCTCACACCGCCCTGCCAGCAAGTAAGCTGGGAGTGCACAAGAACTTGAGAGGGGATATAACAGGGACAGCCAAATCCAACTGACCAAAGGGATGTTCTCTACCATATGACATCATGCTCAGTATATAAAACAGGAAAGAAGAAAGAAAAAGTGGGAGAACAATACACTCAGAGTTATGGCATTTTGTCTTCCCAAGTCACTGGGAATGATGAAGCCCTGCTTTCCTGGAGATGGCTGAACATCAGCCTGCTGATGCTAAAGAAGGAAGGAATTAATTCGTTGTTTTGCTTCGCTTGTACGTACACCTTTTGCTTTACCTACTTAACTGTCTTTACCTCAGCCCCTGAGTTTTCACACTTTCATCCTTCCAGCTGTCCCCCATCCCACTGCAGGAGGAACTTATCAAGGAGTCATGTGGTGCTCAGCTGCCCACTGAGGTTACACCACATACACCCTTTCATAGCAACTACAAAGCATTTTCCAAGAGTTTAAAACCCACTACATATGACAATAATGCTTAGAACACAACCCTAAAAAAGTTAAGGGAAAAAAATGAAAAAAGGGAACAGCAATAATCTGACCACACATCTCCAGTTTCATGTGGAGACAAGGAAACTCAGTTTTTGATTTTTTTATGTGTACAACAGGTATAAATTTAGATTACACTAATAAAAACAAAACAATTTTCTCAGGCCCAAGCAGTCATAGATACACTAGATGCAAAGAAATAACTATCATTCAGTTTAAGTTCATCTAATTAAGTTCATCAACATATTCATCAGCCTGAAGGGAATGAGCTATAACAGGCTATATACTATGATACACTGAGAAAAAAATCATATAAAGCATATCAATATGCTTTGAAACATATGAAACACTAAATCTAAAAGTACAGAAACCATCTGCCTTAATGCAGTCACTTACAGCATAAGGAGCCTATTCTCCTGTGCTAATTTCTAATATTCATCCTTTGAAGGGGCACAGTGGTAGGAACTGGCTGTGAAAGACTAATGCAATATATCAGCTTCAAAATGTATTTACAACATAGTTAATTATAGAAGTACTATTCCACTTAGTACCTGAGCACAAAGCAGTGTTTATGGCAAGCAAAGTAAGAAAGAAAAAGAAAAAAATGTAACCATGTGTTCAAGTAATGCTGCAAGGGATCAAGTTCTCAAAGTAAATGAAGGATTAGGAAAACCGTTTGCATGAAGCATCAAAAACTGTGTTATTGATACATCCCATGTGCTTTCTATAAAGACAAACAGTCTTTAAATCATGGGTTTGGCAAAACATACACAGTCATATGTCAGGAGGAGAATTTACTCAAAAAAAAAAAAATCTTCAAAATACTTTGGCCAGAAGGACAATCATAATATGGGAGGGAAACCAAAACTAACAGCTGATAGTTAACATAGCAGAAAAACAAATTCAACATCAAGTTTTTAAGTATGCAGAAAACACATTTACTACATTTAACATAGCTAGCAGTAAGGAATGGTAACTTATTAAATTGCTCCAGCCCAACCTCAACTGCCTCTACCTGCTACCCAACAAACCATCAGTGTGCCAGAGCAGATTGTGTAACAAACTGAAACTTTAACTAGCATGTCCTCTCAGTTTAAACTAAAAAATACAACATCCAAAAAAACCTACTAAAAACCATGGATTGATGTTTTAATTTTTCACATTACTTATATAAATTATGATAATTATTTTTTATACATACACACAAATTAAAGGCCCATCTTAAGCCTCTCAATGTAATATTACTGGTGTCTTTCCAGCTTCTATTACGTTTTCTACACCAACACTGAACAAATACAACCATGTTAGACTATGAGAGGACTAGAGGCTTTTCAAAAACTACTACACAAAACTGTTTTCCGTAACAGAATATAAGGCAAATAAGTAAAAATACACTATTTTAGTAATTTGCTAATCCCCATTAACCAACAGAGCAATACAGTGTTAAAACATTACTACACTGCACCTAAAAAGCATAGAGCAGACAGCAACTCCCATCAGGTCTTCTAATGCACAGCTTAATCTAAGACTCAACAGCACATCAATTTCTCAAACAGTTTTAGTTTACACAAGACTTGAACTTTGTTTTGTAAAATTACATCTACAAAACATAAGAGCTGAAAAACAGAAAACATGAACTTGACTAGACTAGAATATTTCAGCTGAAAAGGACCTATGGAGCAAAACTTTGCACAGGAATAAGCAGGAAAATATAGTAGGTACTGTAACACCACTATCGTTTTACTAGTCTTTGTATACATAACCTTTAGTTTTTTAACTAAATAAATGCTTCCTAACTCTTTGCAATAATTATGCCATATTAAAAGAGCAACAAGTTCCAAACCAAAAAAGCTAACAGCTTTTGTAAAGGCTTTAGATCTGAAGAAATTAAGGCTTTCTTGTGTACCAGCTATCAAATGAACACAAATCTCATATACCTAAATTTACTTAAAAATAGTTTTCACAAAATCTTTAAATCCTGGCAAGGCAAAGCTGAAGCTTCAGTAACATTTCTGCACTAAATTTTCAAGTATATCTACTTGAAACATCCCAAATAAGCACTACTTTACGGAGTATAAGGGAAGACTGTTAATTTTTAAAAGACTAACCTAATGTCCAGAGGATGCATAACTTACAATTACAAGTGTGAATGAGTGGCCTACTTTCAAAATTTGCTGTAGTCATCCAGCTGAAACAATCAACATGTAATAAAGTTGGCTGGCTCTTCTTCAGCCAAAATAGCTAGAAAAAACAGCCATCTAATTTCTGGTTAATACAAGAAATCTTACATTCCCATCATCACTGCAATTTTCTTGGCCTCAGTGAGACCACATTAGAATCCACAACACAAACAAAAGCTTTCCTTCTCTGAAGGATCTAAGCTGAGAGGCAACTTTAGCAACAAAGTAATGGTCATTTTGCCATGAGTATGAACTTACTGTCATTTTAGAGTACATTGCCATTGTAATATAACAATTTCAAGTTAGTTCAGATTATGTAGCCAACACTTCCACTACAAAACAGGTCACACTAAAGCCATTACAAATTTATATAGTTATCCACATTTGACTAGAAGTCTCAAAGAACATACTGAGCCTAACTGATAATTCTGGTAGTACACAAATTGGTGAAAGGACAGCAAAGGGACTGGCAGTTCAGGGAAATTCCCCAAGATGCACAAGCAGTAACAGCAGCAATTCAGATGGACAGGGATGTTTGTTAGGATTAAGTTATGCTACAGAAAAAGTGCATCTGAAGACAGCAAAAATGTGAAAATCAAAAACACCTTACTCTGCAAATACAGAGCTTTGGTACAGTGCTAAAACCAGTACCCACTTGCAGTTTTGTCCACCCAGAACCCAGCATACAAGACAACAGTTTAACACCTGTAGGTACCCGGTTTGTGGTAATTGGGAGTGGGGCTGCGGCCGAGCCCGATCCCCAATGGGCTACAGCTGTGAGAAGCAGGTGAACGCCATTGAATGCAATGAGACCTGGAGTGCTGAGGTGTACTGACCGATCACCAAAGGGAACAAAGGGCACACAGGTGCAATGTATGAACCATGAGGGGTATAAAAGGTTGGGCTAAAAAGCAAGAAGAGCAGATGCTTGCAGCCTTCTGAAGTGGAATTATGTGATTCTGTATAGCCAGACCCCTGAAGCCTTCTGATGTGGTATGGTGTTACTCTGTGTGAATGCTTAAAGCTCTCTGAAATTGTATGATGATATTCCGTGTATCATGGCCATCTCAACTGTGAGATGTGGCATATGCTGCAACATGGATTTTTAGTTGCCCTCTGAAGAGGCCAATACTTCCTACTTGTGTTTTACACACTGTAATGGCTATGCTAAGCATTATCCAGTTATTTTCAAATACCTGAGTGGCTACAAAGCCACTATAAACTGAGGCATACTCAGAGCAGATTTTTCTTCCAAACTAATCTTGAATTGACAACTAAATTTCCTACTGCTGGTAGTACTGTAGCAGATTCTTAACGCTGTTATCTGTGCAAAGATAACTGCATGTTCAACTGCAGAATTAGGTATTTTTTCTGCTTCCTTTCATAAAATTATTAGGCTGGCATGAGTGACAAAAATAAGTTTCTTTGCTCCTGCCTCTTTGTACACAAAAATCTTTGTACAACCCTTCACCTCATGCTGTCACAAGTGCAATCACAAGGTGAGCCAGATCAGGGAATTAGTCCGGATTACAATAAACCAGTATTGCCAAGTTAATTTTAACCCAGAGTGAGTCTCTAATCTATTACTGTAAGACACTATGTAAGTATTATGTCAGTGTGGCAGGGGGAGCAAGCACATGGACCAACTCCTCTCCTGTGGACACCAGTGTTCATGACACTGCAGCTCATATCACATGAGGAAATGCAAAGCACTGCTGGTTCTGTTTCAAAGCCAATTACTGCATCCTACTCAACACGTGATATTCACCCCTTCAGATGACAGCCAGCACAAACACCTTGCAAATGTGATACTAATCTTGTGACTTGCCGATAATCTCCACAATGTTTGATTTCCTTGTCTACACACAAGCATTTTCATACTGCTTGCCAGTTCTTCATAAACATTAAAGTGAGGTTTGGAATAGAAGCACTTACTGAGCTAGGCATTGGTCACAGCCCATGAAGTGCAGAGTATAATTTTGCAGACTTGAAGCAAAAATTCCGCATCACGTTATTGCAAATAGTTTGCACTATCATTCTTCACGTTAGTCTTCTTGGAACACAGGAAGAATGTTATTACTGTTTAATACACCAATTTGTTTAGCTTTTTTTCACCTACTTCAAGTCATTTTTCTAGTCACAAACACTCTTACTGACAATCTTACTGATTAAGAGGCTTCAGACTTTCCACATATATAAAAATCAAGTTAAGACTTCTGTCATAAACTACATTATCTTAAGCTCCATTTAATTTATCTAGCACTGTTTTCTACCATAGCAACTAGATGCAGCCACAGTTAAATTTAATGCATCTCTTTAGAAAATACTTTAAATTTTTATTATTTTTGTAAAAAGGCATTTTTGACCATTTCTATTTAAGTCTACCAGGTGGCTGAAGTACTTTGCAGTATTTTGACACCAATATGGAGAAAAGGTGGCAATCACAAACAGTATCTTGGCTGCCATCAGTCTGCCACATAAGACAGTGGGGGTAGTGATAGTAGGAAATGAGATAATTCATAAATATTCCTCCTCTCAAAAGTCCAATACACGTTGGCTGTATTCACCAGTATTAACCACCTGTCATTTACTTGCCAAAGCTTAATATAACCTGTTTGCTCTGTACAAGAAGTCTGTCTCTTTTGACTTGACCTCAAAAACATCAATTAAAAGAAGCATTAACATTTACACCCACATAAAGCTAGTATTTTCTACAGTTTTAATTATAAGGGATGGCAGTTGAATCATCCTGAAACTAAAAGACATGGAGGACACGATTAACGCAAAATTACATCTTTAAAAAATACAGACCCTTTAGGGCAAAAGTCAGGTATTTGAGCACTGAGGAGCAATTTCCTTGCATTTAGTAGTATCCTTACACTTAGTACTCACAATCCCAGGATGAAATGATACGAAGCTCAAAAGCAGGAAGAGATTTAATGGAAAAAGTATAAGCACTGGACTAAGAAATATGTGGAGTAAGAAAACACTTGCTGGCCTTCGGGGGGGAAAAAAGAACTATAGTTTCCCTATCGTACACACTGAAAAGACGTCGGTAGCTGCAAAGACGTCAAGTACCCATGATATTAGTCCAACGTTTCCAGCATTTACCATAAGCAAACTGGGAAAGGTAGGTGTCTTATGTTAATTCCACTCGTAGACACAGCTTTCTGGAGTGAGGGGGGTGGGGGGTAAGCCCTGCTGTCAAGTCCGACTAACAAAAACCCGAAGAAGCCAAGCAAGCAACCTCCTCGTGCTTTACAACCGTTTGCAAACTTAAAACAATGGTGACTCAAAGCTCTCCATACGACCCGGCCACCCACATCACAGCTTGAAGAGCAGTAGAGGTTGAGAGCACAGGAAGGTGCCGGTTTCATGTCATCCACATCCTCAGTGACCTCCGGAGGGAAACAATGGGGAGCGCCCTGGCACCACGGGGGAGCCCCTCACAGAGCCAGACCGGGCACTCCGCCACGGCCTGCAGGGCCAGGAAGGTCCGCCCGGGCCGGGCCGGGGGCTGCGGGGTAAGGGCGGCCCCCCCTCTCGTCCCCCACGGCTCCGCACCGCTACAGCCCGCAGCCCTATCCCCGCCGGGAGCGGGCTGGGCGGCATTCCCGGCCGGAGGAGCAACAGGCACCCTGCTGCGGCCCCAGAGCCGGCTGGCAGGACCGGGGATGGGAGCCCTGAGAGGCATCATCCGCCGGGGGAGGGGTGCCCGGGAACCAGGTGGGGTCACATCGCACGCCACAAACCCCCGGCTCCCCCCCGCAAGGTGCTGCCTCCCTCCAGACACAGAGGCCGCCTACATGGTGATGGCAAAGGGGGAAGATGACCTATAGAGGAGGAGGAAAAATAAGGCAGGCTAGCTAAAGGCAGCCTCAGTACATGGAAAAAGCGCCCCGGTCCCTCGCTCGGGTAACACGGCCAGCGGGATCTGCGAGTGCCCTGCGCAGCCTGTCTCCGGAGACCCAACAGGATTCAGCCCATTCCGGCAAGCCTGGCCGTAGTGAGGTCTGCCTGAGGCTCAGCATGGGCATTCTCCATCCCCCCAGGGGAGCTGGGCCGCACACTGGGGCGGGCACAGGTAACTGTGCCCCGGAGGGCCCCGGGAGAGTGGGCGGCAGCGCCATCTGCGCGGTAGCGCCGGCCAAGCGAGCGGCGGGGCCCGGGCGGCACCTGGGCAGCCGCCGGGTTACATCACCGCCCCTTCCCTCCGTCCGTCCCCCCGGGCGCGGCGGCACGGCCACATGGCAGCGGGGACACCCGCGCTGCCCGGCAC
The DNA here is from genome assembly GCA_013397155.1 of Irena cyanogastra. Classification (NCBI taxonomy): domain Eukaryota; kingdom Metazoa; phylum Chordata; class Aves; order Passeriformes; family Irenidae; genus Irena; species Irena cyanogastra. Next base: position 23,860 of record VWZV01003995.1, read on the forward strand.
GGGGGCGGGGAGGATGGTGAGGAGGGCGGCTGCGGGGAGGGAGGAAGGTGCACGCGCCGGGCCGCTCCCAAGCCGACGATGGGAGGGGTAGCGGGGGCAGTGCGTCTGGCCCGGGAGAGAGCGCGGCGCGCGTTACCTGCCCGGGTGGCTCCCCAGCTCACGGTCGCTCAGCGCCGCCGTGTAAATCCTCCGGTATCTGTCGGCCAGGGCCTTCCCGGAGAGCAGCAGCTGGTAGCGGCTCCGGCAGCCCAGCGGCGGCGCGGGCAGGGCTCCCAACCCGCCGGCCGAACCCTCCTCGGGCCCCATGGCCGGAGCGGCGCCGCCGGAGGAGAAGGAGTAGCCGCGTTCGGCCCCGGTGCAGGCGGCGGTGGCTCCCGCAGAGGCGGCGGCGGCTGCGGCGCTGCTCATCCCCCTCCCCGCCCGCCCCCTGCTTGCGGCGGCGNCATCCACTCGCGCTGCGGGAACACCCCGCTCTTCCCCTCCTCCAGAGGTGGCTCCAGGCCCCAGCTACTCGCCGCTCGCCTTCCGCCCCGGGCACAGCGCCCGCCGCCACCGAGTCCCGGGAAGGACC
>VWZV01003995.1:24476-67621 GCA_013397155.1 Irena cyanogastra
TGGCTTCTCCCTTCCCGCTACAGGGCGTGTGTGTGTGGGGGTGGGGGGGCGGAGGCCGGCGGTGCCGCTTCCCCTCCGGAGTTTGTGCTCAGCGCTGCCGCCGCCCTCTCCCTCCACGGCCGCCCCGGCCCCGCCTCCCTCCCGCGAGCAGCGCCGTCGCCGAGCGCATGCGCTGCCCCGCCCGCCCCGCGCGGCCCCCGGGAAATCCGGGATAGGCGGGTGGGAGCACCTGCTGCGCGCGGCTGGAGCGCGGCGCGTGGCTGAGGGGACAGCAGCCCAGCCCGCCGTCACGCCCGAGTCGGGTCAAGCTGCGCGGGCCCTGGAGGCGAGTATTCGCACGGAGCTTCTTCTGCGCCCTGTTGAGAGTGCGTATCGCACGATCAGTTGGGTTGGAAAAGACCTCAGACGTCGCCCAGTCCAACCTATGACCGAACCATTGCCTTTTCAATTACGCTGTGGTATTAATTGCCGTGTCCAGTCTTTCCCTTCACGCTTCCAGCGACCGTGACTCCACCACCTCCCCGGGCAGTCCGTTCCAATGTCTACTCACCCTTTCTGTGAACAAATTCCGCTTATGCCCAACCTAAACTTCCACTGGCGCAGTTTAAGACTTCAGACTGTCAGACTGTTGTTCTGACCCTAGCGCCCAGGGGAAGAGGCTGAACGCCACCTGACTTCAACCTCCTTTCAGGTATTTGTACAGAGTGCCTGTCCGTCGTATTTTCCCGAGGTGCAATGCCTCACACCTTGTTTCTGTGCTATGTAATGCTACCTAGGAAGGATCTTTCCCCAGGAGCAATATCCTCCCTGACTTGAGGCAGAATCCGCTAAATCGAGTTGCCGCATTAGGCAAAATTTTCCTTAAGTTGCCGTCACTATCTCCAGGACAACTTAACTGCTTTTAGAGGATAAGAGAGGCATGGCAGCAGGCACTTTCTTATCTTCAAGTCACTTAAATTATTGCTTTTTATCTGTTGAAGTTGTAGCCCTGCAGCTTTGCTACACTTTCTACTGCTTTATACAGCTGAAAACTTGAAGTGTATAGGCCAGAATATGTAATATGTAATAAATAATAATAAAAATTAAAAGCTTTCATGCCGAGTGTGGCTTGGATCACAGTCTGCAGAAAGCTGTCATCCAAAGAAGGTATGTGCTACACATAATTTCTTATTTTTAAGTCTGCATTCCAAAAAAAGGCCCTAAACTAAGCCTGGAATTCCCCTGCTTGTAATTACAGATAAATATTTTTGCAAAAATTTCTGCATAGTCATAGAGTCACAGAATACCTGGAATGGATGTGACCCACAAGGAAAATAAATCTCTTGACCTGCTCAGGACAACCAGAAGCATAACATGTGCCTGAGATCAAATAATACCAAATATAAGAGAACTATGGAATTGCTATCTTTCTTAAGCTTATGTGTTGCCCACCAATGCTTAATCTTTCAAGCTAAATTTCAAGTACTTTTTTTTTTTTTAACAGAGAACTAGAGATTTTGAAACCAGTAAATTCATACAGGTTTTTACAAAAGTAACTGTTCAGGTAGCAGAAAGACAGCCAGAGTAGTGCTGCCACTGAAGGAAAAGCTACTTTCTGATGCATTTAGAGGCAACCAGAGACCATTCTAGAAATATTTAAAGCATTAACTACATAAAAAGCTTTCAATTATAATTGTTATACTGTAGTGGGTGGGAGGGGAAAAAAAAGAAAAAGAAAATAATAATCCAGCAGTGATTAAAAGGAGCCATGAGAAAGCAAGTACCATATCTTATGGTGTTAACCACCACCAAAGCACATTCCCTATGAGAATCAGTGATAAGTCTTTCTAGCTCCTCTTCTAGGAATTACCTAGAATCATTCCTACAGGCAACATCCATAAAAACAAAGAAACAGAAAACAAATGCACCCCAAATAAACAAATGAACACACACAGAAAAAACAAACATGAAAAAAGCAAAACCAGCAATCCACCCCCTTTAAGGTCATATTTTTCTTTCTTGTAAGCTGTTACTTTGTATCCAAATAGTAATTTTTCCTTCACCAAACACACACTGCTTGACAAAAGGGTTATATTCTGGTATAACATTGTCTGTTTCATCTCAAAATTGTTCTGCACTTCTGCCACTGTAGCTATCTTACTGCATGGGCAATAAGTGCTGGCAAACTTTCATGAAAGTGATGCAATTTATTGCAATTCTTGCATATTACTGCAAACTCTAGAATGTCTGGGCTTGTGTTGTACAGAGCCACATACAGTGGGGGCAGCATTATTTGCAAGCTGCAACTTCTACTCCACATCTGTTTTTCAGTTTGGGTGAATCTTGCAAGGTGCCCGCCGTGCAGAGTCCACCTTCCATAAGCTTCAGTCTATGATGAGCAATGGAGTTTGACAAGGTAACTAGGATTTGCCAGGCCCGGATAACACTGTAACTTCTTCTAGACCACCTCTAACCTCTCTTCACTCAAAATACAAACAAGTGTCCAACTTGTGAGACTCTTAATGGCCCAAAGTGGGAGCTGGGTGTTCAGTCCTCATTCACAGCCATATTTTCACTTCTTGCTTTGTCCTCCAAGGAAGCCACCTTTTCTTTTTCCATTATTTATTTATTTATTTGGACTGTGATACTCTTGTTTCATATTCTGACACTGATTCTAAGCAACTATATCACTACTGTTCCATGTAAGAACATTCAGGAGTACACATTTCATCTGGTCTAACTTTATTCTAGATCTGATTTTGACTATTCTCCTGTAGTTAGCATAAAGTGTATTCGGTATTCTGCAGTTCTGGGATAAAATCATTACCAGTTCAAATCTATTTCCTTGCTTGTTAGTTGCTGGTGTTCTCTGTTGTTTGTTTGTTTCTTTTTATTGGGGGGGGGGAACAGGAGATAGTGTCATTTTGGAGACTGTTTGCACCAGATTAGCCCTTTGCTTTCTGTGGCCGCAGAGGTCTAGCAGTTCATGTTTGAAAGAGGGATTTATTGTACCGTCAGAACAGACTCAGTCAACTGAGCAAAGCTACTTTGTGCAAATATGTCTTACTTCTGACAGCACTCAGCTCTTTTCCTATTTACAATCATCTTCCTTCTGACACAGAAAGAAGTGCTTTGTCCATCGGCCTCTCCCTTTTTCTTTAAGGTGGGGCTTACAGCAGTTGTGTTCATTTGCTTGGCACCTTTATAAATAGGTTTTAGCAGAACAAATTGTTTGCGTGTCATCAAGAATTAGAGTCTGATAGTCTATCTTATTCACTGTCATGGCTCACATGGATCAGCATTGTACAAACGTGAGTTTCAACACAGAAGAACTAGAATTTCCACCAGGTAATTCCTGTATCCTCCATGACAGAATGTAAAGTAGAAAGTTCCATGATTTCATAACCTAACCCTTATACTATTCGATTCTATTTCCAGGCCTTTTTTTTAAGCATTCAGTATACTATACAAACCAACACAGTAATTTTTTCAAAAGCAAGCAGTGAATCTAGAGTAAGACAACTTTAAAATTTTTTCACTGGACAGTTTACATATCACATTGAAGACAGGAAGTTATGAACCATAGAATTCAGTACTTCTGCAGTAAAACTTGTAATTTATTACAGTCGGGTGATGTTAGAATTCTTTGTTTGCCTGAAGCAATTAGCTCTTACCAACACATTTGCTCTAGAAATAGGACTTAAATCAGTAATAACGACAAAAAAAATATTAAAAAAGTCTTTTGGTCATTAAGCTTATGTTGCTGTCAAGATGTGAGGCTGTTAATATGATTAGTTAAAAGGACCATTTTTCACCACATAGTTCCACCAAGCTGGCATCTGTTTTGGCATTATTACTCTGTAACAGAAATCTATCATTGTTTATGTTGTCAGCATTTATTTTGAGACCTCATTATTTCTGGGGACATACACACACACAAGCACCAAAACCACGAAACTTCACAGCACAGTTCTTGTCCTGTGCTTTTCTATTATAAAGAGGTCTTTAATGATAGAAAGCACAGGACAGGCACTATACTGCCTCCATATTGGAGGCAAGGCTTTCTTCTCCATGCTACAATGGAGCTGCTTGTTCCTCCCTATCCAATTGTTTTCCAGGTCAAACAGTGCCACTAACATATGCTTACCCAGGTTTATTTTTGGTATGCAGAACAAATGAAGGAAAACAAAGCTCACATATTTAAAAAATAAAAATAATTTTAAAAATGCAACTCACCAAATTTATTTGCATCATCATGGGTTTTTTCAAGTCAAGTTTTTCCATTCTAAGTTGTAGTGACATGCTAAAGGAAAGCAATCAAACAAACAAAACCCACTTCATTTTTTATGCCAGCTGTCACAATACCAGAGTTGGATAGTCAAAAGGTACTTCTATGCACCCCTGAACCCATTTTAGTCTTTATACTATTTATTGTGCCAATGCTTAGACTTTATTTCCACCTTACAAAAACCCTCTTGTCTTTTCCTTTAGACACTTTCTTTAAAATTAATTTAGTATGCACAAAAAAAAAATATGCGAAGTAAACGCTTACAGTTCAATGCTGACAAATAGATAAGTTCTTCAGTTAAGATAATTACTTCTTTTAGGTGGGGAGACCAACAAAGAAAACACAACAACTTACTTCTGCCATTGTAATATAATTGGCATTAGTCTAAATAAAAATAGGTACACATTGAAGTAAAAGAGAGTATTAATGAGTAACTTCTTCCTTTCAAAATTTCAGTAATTATTATTTAACAGTATTCCACTAGATTTCCCCTTATACAGAAATTCAGTGTATATATATATAAACATATATATATATAAATGTCTAAACCAGCTAAGCACTACATGAAGACAAATACAGTTGAAGAAATATTACCAGGATGTTATCTTCAATCACGCTGAAGAGCAAGAAAATTTATGCAGAACTTTTTAGCCAACAGCACTGAAGTTTCTGAATGAAGTAGCAAAAAGTCAAAAAACAAACAAAAGTATTAGAAACCCACAAAAAGACATACTAGCAATGTTTATAATGCATTATTGCTTTGAAAATACTATATGTGTTAAAAGGAAGAGCTAGTATGGCTTGACATTCAAATCTATGTATGTCAGAAAGCTTTGAAACTGGACCCTGGTCTGAAACATGAAAATTTCAAGTCCTCTTGAATGTAACATTTTACTGGATTGTCACCTAGGATGAAGAAACAAAGACTAGGATGTGAAGCCGTTGAAAAGTCCTACCATAGAAACACAGGACTGGAAAAATCCACTTGGATCATCAAGACCAGTCGTTGACCTGAAATGATGCAATGTACATGAGAAACAATAAATCCTGCATCCTTTACAAGACAGGGAACACCTGAACTCTATTGAAAACTAAGTTAGCTTGTCAGGGAAAAAAATCCCCTAGCATTTCAAACATGTTAATCTGCAAGTAATAATCTTGGGTATCACCAAACCAAGAATGGGATCAGATTATATTTCCGGGTTTTTTTTCATTTCCCTATTTCCACATAAGACTGAAATAATTTTATTGAGTCTTCTTGAATGGATAAAGCAGGTCAATTTTAAATTCAAATTCCAGGCTCATAGCAGAATGCCAGGGATATATTTAGAACAATCACGTTGTCAGTGAAAGCTTTGGAAGTCTAGCTAAGAAACTGAAGGGATGGTGCTGTGATCACAGGGAAAAAAAAATAAAAGAGTCTAGGATGCAACTGCTTAAAACTTCACACAGTTATCCATGGACATATTTTTAGTAACTGTAAGTCACTTAAAACAGTTTTCTTGAGCAGCTGTAAATTACATTAATACCTTTCAGGCTTTGTGTTGTTTATTAAATGCAGAGTCCAGGGGTTCAGTTAAATTAATAGCTCAGTGAACTTTCTCAACTCTTAAGTTAAAACACCCAAAAACTTACTACACATGAATCATCACATTGGTTTTACTGAACTCTGAGGCATGTGCTGTTGCTGCACTAGCCACATTATTCCCTGTAGGATTTCTTTTTCCTGTAATCTTATAATTACTAAGGACTACTACATTAGTCACTTAACAGGTAATTTTCTTACAAATATGTATCAGTAAGGCAGCCAAAAGGAACTTTCTATTTCAACTGGTTCTTAGAACAAGCACTGGTCCCAGTATTTATAGGACCATATATTAAACAGTTAGACCAAGAGGCACACAGCACCCAACATACAGTTTATTATTCTACTTACATTTTAAGGTTCTTAGAGTTTCAAAGCACTTGGGCAAAGCATATTTGGCCATTATTTGTGGGAGCATCTACATTTCTACTGTTTCCCATGGTATACTCCGCATCTGAAGGTATGGATTTTGATGTACTGAAGTTTATCATATAGTTTAGTAGCATGCTTTAGTAACATTGAGAATTGGATCTTAGTCCTGGACGCTTGTGACTGACCGGGTAAGACTAGGAAAGGATCTCATTCAAATGGCTTCCTCACTTGTTGCTTTCCCTTTGACTCTTATTTCCACCTAAAGATAGAAAAATCAAGAAATTTACCAAAAGAGAGGTAACACATCAAAGGAAAAACTAAAATTCCTGCAAATGGATAAAAATCCCTAGGAATAAATGGTACTACAGTAACCAGAGCTATGACAAACAAGAAAAAGTAAGCCACACCAGAGTACAGTGGCACACAGTCCTGGTTTCAGCTGGGATAGAGTTAATTGTCTTCTTGGTAGCTGGTACAGTTTTGAATTCAGTATGAGAATAATGTTGATAGCTCACTAATGTTTGAGTTCCTGAGTGATGTTTACCCAAAGTCAAGGACCTTTCAGTGTCTCATATTTTGCCAATGAGCAGGTGCACAAGAAGCTGGGAGGAGCATAGTCGGGACAGCTGACCCAAAATGTCCAAGGGGATATTCCATACTCAGAACAGCATGCTTAGTATAGGAACTGGGAGGGGTGGCCAGGAGCTGCTGGTCACTGCTCAAGGATGGGCTGGGCATCGGTCAGCAGATGGTGAGCAATTGCACATCACTTGTTTCTCTTGGAATTTATTCCTCTCTGTCTCCTTTTCATTACTGTTATTATAGTTGTTGTTACTATTACAATTATAATAATTATAATTATTCTGTTTTAAATTGTTTCAGTTATTAAACAGTGCTTATTTCAATGCATAAGTTTTACTCAGTTTTCCTGTTTCTCCTCCCTGGCAGGGCAGGGAAGGGAGTGAGTGGCTATGTGGTACATATTTGCCAGCTGGGGTTAAGGCATGACATGTACATACACTCAGAAAAATGTCTTCATCCAACAACATTTCTCACTTGCTATTCTAATGCCACTGACCTACTTACAGAAAGTTATTTTCTTGAAGTACTTTCATTACCTTGAAGCAGCCAGGCACTTTTCATTCCATTAACACTTGACAGATGTTAGGAAAATCCACAGGACTAAGTTTTTTTTAAAACTAACTGATTACAGAGGTAAGCTACATCAAGAAGTCTTAACATCTCTGACTCTAGATTCAAAGAGATTTTTTGGTGGTGGTGGTGGTGGTTTTTTGGTCGGTTTTTTTTTGTTTGGTTTTGGTTTTGGGGGTTTTTTTACCCCCTAGAACTGTCCTGGTACTTAGAGATTTTTAAAAGAACTAGAATATTAAATTTGTGCTGTTATGAGGTACCAACAGAATGACAATAATAATTACTCTGTAATTATTTTAATGTCACCCCTTAGATAACAGAAAGGACTGCAGTACTAGACAGTCAAAGATGAAATAGCTTTAGTTATGCTCTTACATAAAAGTAGGTCTAATTATGTAAATCTTCCTTCTATCTTTGACAGATATACAGGTATAGGTTTCTAGGTTGGTACTGTACAATATTCCAAATCAAACATCAACACCATATAGAACACAAAATAAATAGGTTATTGATTAGATGATGAACAAGTACCTTTGAGATGTATCAGTGTATGTGCTTTATCCATACTAACTGAATTTACTTCTACCTTCTTCTTCTGCAACTGGCCAGTTTCCAATTCCTTCTACACTACAGGGTAACTGAAAGATTAGTCTTGTACAAGAAAAAACAAATATCAAAAAGGCCACAAAAAACACAACACAAAGCTACATAATGTTTAATTTTTACAATCAAGTTACTTAATATTCACAGGTAGCATATGTTTTTTAATATCAACATTAAGAAAAGCAATAATTACCTCTGTTACACTTTTTTCTTTTTGTTTTTTCAAGAGAAACAAGACCACAAAAGTAGCATAGCTGTGACAGCTTCCTGCTCTGTACTACTGCTGCTATTAAGCAGACAGGCTTTATTTTACAAACTCAGAAAATGTGCTGTTCAGTTCATTCAGTTGCCAAGCAGGCAAAATCCTCCTGCTAGCCTTCAGTTCACTCACCACCTCTCACCTTTCTTTCCTTCATCTGCTCACCCCCCAATAACATCGTTCTCTCTGAGCTTGGACTGCCTTTGAGATGGGACTGCCTTAAGTTGGGAATCATATACCTTATCACAAACACAGCTGTGTGCTGCTATTTCTCAAAGTGAAGGGGGCCAATATCCTAAGTCTGTAATGTCAAAGCACAGTGTTATCAAAAAGGACTGAATGTAATCCTCAATTACAGAATGGAGAAGTGAAAAAGAGAAGAAGTGATTCTGTCATTTTACATCACGTTTTTGAGTTACACCTAGTCCTCCTGCCATTGCATTGGTAGAAGTACTCCTAAGTGAGTTTAAATTGCCATAAAAAAGCTTAGATAGAAACACCCTTCAGGCTGCAATACAAAGATGCATAGCTGGAACAAGGATTACACCTGACCCTATCCACTATTCATGCCCCAAGCGCCAGTGAAGAAATGCAGGTTCTTATAATATTGTTTATTTGTCAGTATATCAAAACCACTATCCATGTATGTATTTTGTATGTTTCATGAACACATTAAAGTAGTATTTAGAAACAACTGACTCATCAGCAAGCATTGACATGGGCATCTATGAGGTCACAACATGTAAGGTTTTAAAAATATAGCATCTTTCAAAGTAGCGACGGTGTAAACTATATTATAACGCTTGTTGTGATGGTGCAGTAGGAATTTAATATTTTGTGGAAAGAGTGTTCACCAAATTGCATTCTTGTTATATAAATTTAATGCCAGCCTAATATTTTGTCTTGTAGAAATCATTAGACATCATGAAAGCTGTGCTTTTTAAGTAGAGACTTATCTCTTCGGATTACCTCTGTATCTGTTTACACATCTTACATTTTTATAGTCTACAGAGCAAAAAACTAGAATGAATATTAGAAGTTCTTATTTTATGATTGACTGACTACTGGGTGCTTGTAGAGCAGGTGGATTCTTAGCTGATTTATTTAACTTTGAATTTTGAAGGTTCTCCTTTTTTAAAACTGGTGTAACACCTTTACTAACTAAAAAAATAAAAACACCCAAGGAACAGAAATACCAGAATAATATTCAGTGAGGCTTTAACCAGAAATTAATCATCAGCTTTGTGAATCCTATAGGAAGACTATATATAGGTACAGGCATTTGGAGCAACATACAAAATAAGCAGATGTACTATCTCCACCTCTTTCTTCCAGAGCAACTTTACAGGTGTTGTGAGACTAGGACTGCTTGCAGTGTGGTGCTCAGACATAATCTGGAAGCACCATGTGTAACTCGAATTTAGGACAACCTGACAACCTTCTTAAAACCTCGCTCCGTTCGAAACCGCAGTTGGAATAATGATTTTAAAGCAACGAATTGTAATATAGATTTAGTTAGTTACATTTTGATGACAATTTCAATTATTTTCTGCTCACAACAGTCACACCTTGGAATGATGACCTATAACCCTTTCTTCAGAGTAGTCATTCTTGCCATAAAAAGGGATAACTTACTCTACTTAATTATAGTCATCTAAAGGTTAGGCATCTTAGACCAATCTGGCTTAAAATCTAACAAAGTATGTATCTCAGTCTATCACAAGTGGCTAATAATCAATATCCTTCAGGCAGTATTCCCTAATTTTAACCACCTATGTTTGTATTAGCTGTGTTGCCTACACTAGACAAGCTCTTTCTATTATAAATGAAAAGACATGAGTATCTCCAAATAGCACTTCATCCTGCTTGTTTTTATGGTGGAAAGAATTGCCCTCCAGATGTGCCCACCATACTTTAATTAGAGCTTGAAACAGATAAATAGCACATAAAACCTTTAATCAGGCAGTTATTATGTGTTTCCAGTCCCTTTATTAATCTTAATGCAATGCAAAGCAGCAAAATAAGAAAGCAGATGTGCCTTATGGTGCAAGTCTTTCTCAAATGTGTTGGAAGGCCATTTACTTTGATTATAGGTCAGCATTGAATGCAGTTTACCTTTGACTATAGCTCTGTTCTGTTGTAAGAGCAAGTAAATTCAAAACATATTCATCCTCTTTAGCTGGTAAACTCTTATTCTTTTGTACCAAAAGTCTTCCAGCAAGCCTTACTAATTTCATTCCTGGACCTCAACAATGGAAAAAGTTGTTTTTCTGAGTTCAAGAGTTTTTCCAATCAGCTTCTGTAATTTTGTTTTCCACACCAAGTCACCTTTAGCTAAAGCTATATCCCACTGTAGTCCTGAGACCTTAATTGTTGGACTGCTTCTGGCTGCAGCTCATCTAGTTAATTTTTCCATTCCACTTAAACAAGGTATGGTTTGGGGTTTGGTTTGGTTTTTTTTGTTGTTGTTGCTGTTTTGGTTTGTGGTTCTTGGTTTTTGTGGGTTTTTGGTTTTTTTGTTTTTGTTTTTTTTAATAGGAACTGCTTTTGACTGGTACATTTAGGTGCTGTGCTGATCCCTTAACTTGTCCCAGTTTTAGGAAGTTCTGGAATGGGTTTTCTTTGCTTTTAAAATTTACAATTTTGTTTCTGCTAGATCTTTTTTACCTCATTAATTTCCAGAGGTTTACTTCTGCTATGTTCTGAGAAAAACTAGAAAAGCTGGTATTACATTGTTGTCTGTATCCAAACCTCAGTTTTCATGTTCATAGGAGGCTGTTTGCCATCTAGTCCAATGTAATTTTTAGATATATGCATAGATAAGGTAAGCCCTCTCATGGAGTCAATTTTTCTCTAATATTAAAGAACAGTTTAGGAATATCTCTTAAAAACTCAAGGCCTAATGAGTTAATTTTTTAAATTAACAACATTTCTGTGTAAAATTTACGATGAAGCTGCCAAGGCTATCTGGCTTTGCAGAAGTGAAATGAGTGAAAATTTAAGTATAATAAATTTGCTTTATATGAATAAAATTAACTGAATTATGGGTACGCTGATAAATAAAATTTTTCTAGCAGAAGGGCACTAGCTGTTATTTAAAAATCTTACTCAATGTCTAGTAAGAAAATGAAAGCTATATCTTTATGAAGTTGGAATGTCTTTGATGCTTAGTGCTTTGTATTTGAAAGCAGCCAAGTTCGAAGTTAAGTTATGTTAGTAACTTATCTATGGTGACTTGGTAATAAAAGCTAATACAAATTCGGTTTAAATGAGTGGGGCTAATAGCAGATAATCTAATGTTTTAGATGTGCCATAAAAGTTAATGTGTTTGGTATTTTAGGAAGTCTAAAAGGTATGAAGAAGGGAGAAACCTATTTCTCTTAAGAAATATGTTTCTCCATATTTTTTTATTAACATGAAGCTATGCTTTCTGCTAGGGAATTTTAGAGGTAAACAAGCAATCAGGCTGGAACTTTGATTCTAGTAGTTAAATAAATTTAAGATTACTTTTTGATTTCTACTGAATGAAACCTATAACATCCTCTAAGAGTCCTGAAGTGAGTAGTCCAGACTGAATGCAGCAAAACACAAGTGTTGACTGAGTGGTAGCTAGTCAATGTCTGAACTGACAGCCAAAATTTCAGAGCTTTAAACATTGGTCTTGGAAAGAAGTGATCAGCCATCACTACACTCTGGGAAGGTAGCCTCATGAGAAAAACAAATTTCGACTCTTTATGTTCTTATTTGACTTCCTTTCTGCTCTAGTAATAGCACGTAGGGCAATCTAAACTCTGGAACATGGGAGCATGTCCCAGTGTCTGCGTCCAGCTACAAACTCCAGCTCCATCCCCGCTTCATATCAGGTAGAGAGCAAACCTCCATCCCTCTCCCCTTCTTGTTCACAAAAGCATAGGGAACAGGAGGTGACTTATTTGTGTATCAACCACACAGACAATGCTCACAAATTCTGACATGCAGGAATTTTTTTAGAAACTATGAAAACGTGCCTTGCAATTTATCAGGCAATAACAAGAACCAATGGCACACCATAAGAAATAATAATTAAGAACAGACAGAGAAATGGATCAGTAAAATGTTAAGAATACTAGCAGAATAAAGAGAGAGCAGCCCGTCAGTCTCATAAAATTAACCAAAGAAATATAGTTGCAAATGTGATTAACTCATCTTCTATGGGCAAAACTGAAAGCAATTCTGTTAAAAAAAAAAACTTGACATCCTAATTAAGGTACTCCTTTTAAGATTGATGGTGATAACAAGAATGGAAAACTCTTAGGGGAACTGCCAAACTTGAAACTGTGCTTCATCTGATTATTTGGTCTACTTATTTGGAAGAAATAGAGCTATTCCTGCTTTTCCCAACTCTGCTTTCTGCTCTGCAAATTGCAGTTCATTCTGTGAGAGTCAGCAGTAGTTTAATCAGCCAGTGTGTTGAAACCTTTTAGAGTCCAAATTTTTCCAAACTAATTTTAGGCAAATGACCAAAGATCCAGTATTGGGAATGTGATTGCCTTGACTCTCAGCTTTCACTGGATGACTCAGCTGCAAGGAGGGCTAGCCTTTGCCATCTGGAGGTTCTGTGGATTGTACTTGAATCTCCTCTCTTCTTCCATGTCTTTAAACAGAAGCTGTGATGGCATAAATTGCAAGCCTGGTAATAGATACAAAAAATTCATAGACTTTTATGGTGTCATTCAAGCTACAGGACCTTAACTTGGTTTCAACACTAGCAAGATAAAATCTTTGTCTGATAAGAGAGGCCTTTCAATTAGTATCACGACAAAAGTAATCTTGCAGAAATATTTCCCATGAAAGAAGACTTCTCTTTCCAAGCAGAGTTTGCATTGATGAGGAAATCTGCATGATGAATCTGTTCTTCAAAACCAGTGCTATACATGGGAAATTCTAGCTTAAACACACAAGAAGTTGCACTCCTTGCAACTGTATCCAGCTTCTCATACCTTATATCTATATCTATGTCTATATCTATATATATCTATCTATCTGCATACTTTTGTATATATCATTTTATATAAAATTATTCATCTATCTCACTAAAAGGCTTGTGGTCTGGACTCTGTAGTCCCATATAGAGATGTAAGGACCAGATTTTGTGACTGTTGCTCCATTTGAAGGGAAGAGGATGAGTTCATCTAACTGTGTCCCCCCCACAAGATGCATGAGTGGAAACAGCAAAATCATAAAAACATGAATGTTTTTGGCTCCACATACTCTCCTGTATTCTGTTCATAACATATTCTCCAAGATTTTGTTATGTTTTCAGCTTTTATACAAATTTAAATGTTTTAAGTGAAAACCTGAGGTGCTACTGCCTCAAGATCTGACTGGACATAATCCCTTCTGTTGCAAAAGCACTGAAAGAACTGACAGCCTTTGCTAGGACTGAATGGTCTCGTGGCAGAAGGGGAGAGTTGTTGCCCAACATAACTGATGAGCATCACTTGAGATGTCCTAGAGAATTCAGGATGTCTTTGATGTCCAATACAGAGGACCTGCAGGTATGACGTAAGTCCTATGAGAGATGTGCACCTTTGGTGCCGTTATAGAGCTGAATCAGATCATTGTTGACCATGGAAATGAACATCTTCCAGATGGAGCTCAAGTCAGTGGACATGACATGGCAGAATTCTGTCACAAGCAATATCTGGAAACTCTTTCCGGAGCAAACAGATCACTCAGCACACATCAGAGATAGGGAAGCTGAAGTACGGCCGAATGGTTGGCATTGAGATAACTATGCTTCAGGTGATTCTAGCTGCAACTCTTATCTGAAAGATGGTGGAAGAATGTGAGATAAGAGGATTTAATATTGTGAGTGGATCTATGAACCTTATTCTGTGCAGGTTGCTCCATAGTTGAGAGAAAACTGCAATTTTCCAATGAACATACAGAACAGACTACTTTAATGGATTTGGGCCAGTTAAAAACTGAAAAGTTAGACTAATTGTATACTAATGATCTCATGATAGTCCTTTGCGGGGAATCCCTTTGTCTAGTCCCAGGCAAGTTTAAGAGTTTCTGAGACTGCTGGGTCTGTGTAGAGCTATTCACCTCAGCACTGCCATGATGGGATTTAGTAGTCCAAAAGCAGTTTACTCAAGATCTTTTTTCCATTTAGTTGAAATGTCAATCTGATAAAATGTCAATCTGGCTCTTTTACCACAGCCCAAATTATGCAACAATTGTCCAAGAATGCAAAGAAGAGGGAACCACTGACTTCTCACTCCACATACCCACAGAACTTAAGGTTGAATTTGGTCATGTGGATGTGTGTGCTATGTCTACATTGCCTGCTGAGTCAGGAAGCTCAATGCAAGCCATGCATCTTGCAACTGCTGCAAGCCAATTCCTTCCTGGCTTGGCAATTATCTTGGCATTGCTCTTTAACCCAGACAAACAGTGTGGAGCTCAGCTCAGGGATAAAGTTCAAACTATCTCTCTGGACTTTTTAAATCTATCCATATCTTAAGGGGCATCCTGCTGAAAGACTTGAAAAGTACACAACTAATCTCTTTGTAAAAGAATTAATATTACCTGCACACTTGTTGCTTCTTTGACTGACCTTGATGGTTTCAAGAAAGCAATAAAGAAGGAAGACTGCATTAGAGCTTTAGAAACCTTTGGAAAGCTTTTCTGTCCACAGCTGCACAGAGCTTTCCAAAGGAGTTTCTCATTCAGGCAGTCCCTGCAGAGATAGGAACAGCGTGTTATCCCAGAGCGTTCATGGAGAAGGACACCTGATCTATTTGTGAATCAGAGGCTGTTCCCATGGAAGAATACTTGCTGAAGGAGTGTTTAGATAATAAGTGCAAAAAAAAAAAAGGTAAGATATTTTTACTGAAGATGTAAAGTCTTGTCCAAAATAACCGCTCCCTTTCCTGAAATTAACAAGTGCAATTAGGACATTAATAACCAGATTAACAGGCAGTATTAGGAAGGCTCCTGGAAGCATACCAAGTACTGGGTGTACAAGTGCACATTCAGTTATGGAGAGCTGTCAGACTATATGGGCATTTCAAACAGGAGGGCAAGGAGTGCTACATGTAATGTTAAGAGCAAAGAGACTACAGAAAACTACTAAAAATAGTGTTGTTTTGCAATGTGTTTATTCTGTGTGCCCCACTTGGAAGGCAGAAGTAACACCAGATATCTGGAAGACAGCTGGGAGTAAATAGCTATTTCTTCAGAAGAATGTAAATGGGAAGCAACAGGGAGGCTGATGTCAATGTCTGTGAAAGTTACACCTTCTGAGTCCAGTCATCATGGTTTAGTTCAGTCTCAGGTCTGTTCAGAACCTGAACCTAAACTCAGGTATTTAATTTAGAGGGTATGTGAAGATTGTGGGTTGAAGTATGGTAGGTAGCTTTTCTTTGTGTACAGAGGAGTCAGATGTTGACTCTACTTCTGATGTGGTCTAAAATCCAGAAATCAAATAACATTTCAATATCTTTATAAGTCTGTAGGTTGTAATAAATTTTTTTAAGTCCGTCCTATAATAAAAAGAACATTAGAAATGTCCTACAAGTTTCCTTTTTTCATTAGGAGATAAATTTGCTTAGGACAAAGTAGGTAGGTTCTTTGGAATTTGTCCTTTTCCCAATTCCCTTTGGGATTCATTAATTCACTGCTGCTGAGTGTATCTTCCTCATGACTGGATTCCTAGGTAGTACCTCCAAGAAAGACAAATAAACAACTGTTGTCACTTTTTTTTTGGAAGAATGGGTCATATTTTTTACATTTCTCTACAGCTTTGTTTCCTGAGAGAGCTGTCAGGTAGATTTCATGTTATATTATGCCTACTACATTTTTTTTCTTGCAAAAGTGACATCCTTTAGCCATAGAAAAATCTCAGCTTTTGCTCTTAAAAGGTGAAAAGATTGTTATGCTACAAATTGCATTAAATTTAAAACTAGTGAATATGATAGTATAAATTTCATGAGGTAGTTCAATGTAGTTCACACTGGTTCATTATTCAGTTGCTTTTCAGAATAAATGTAATTAATTTTTATGTTATCTTGAGAATAAATCAAATGCAAACCAGAATGTTTTCAAGGTGAAATGAGCCTAGGTCAATATAAGTTTCAGTGTAATTTTAATTTGCTGTGTTCTTACACACATCTGCCAGTTGCCTTTCCTGTTACAGAGTTTAGGGAAGTATTTGCCTTGGAAAGAAGAGACATTCAGCCAGCATCTGGAAACAAGCTGTGAGAAAGCACCTTCTCCACAAACAAACAAACAAACAAACAAACAAAAAAAAAAAAAAAAAAAAAAAAAAAAATTAAAAAATTAGGAAACAGGAGGTCAACTGATTCCAAAAACCACATCAAGACTTCTGACTTAAAGAGAAAAGAAAGAGAAAAGAAAGGCAAGTGAAAATTTTGCATGATACAGGACTGCAGAATGAGATGTATAGATGTTTGTTCAGCATAATGGGTTTTAACTTCTAGGGATGGTAAATTCCTTCTAAATAGTAAAAACCCCATGGTAATTAAGAAATGCAGGATGATTATTTCCCAGTGAGGTTACATTGTTCTATATGCTACTGGAAAATGGCTAAGCTTCCAAAAGTAGAAAAGGTTGAAAATGACATCTCTAGTACATTAGCTCACCATTGTGGGAACATTTGAACTGATCCTGTCTTTGGAGTAGCTGTATTCAGTTACAAGGTCATCCTTTGACTGCGAAGCACTTTTATGAACCAAAAGGGCTGAGTTTGTTCCAGGTAGGACTGCTGGTTTTAAAATAGAATTGAAAAAAAAAAGAAAAGGAAAGGGAAAAGGTAAGGATTAAAATGAAATCTAAAAGATTTTTAACATAAACTCTTCTCTAAATATTTCTGGAGCCTTGTTAAGATCTTGAAAATTCTGAGAAAACATCAACAGTAACTTATATGTGTTCTTGTACATCTGTGGTGAAATAAAAGAGGGCCGCAGAAATCTTGGGCATGGTACTTAAATGTTAGCTCAGTCACTGTCTCTGTGTTGTATTGCCTCCACATCAGACATATCTGTTCATCAAGGGGCCAGCACTAAGCAGTGCAGATTTGAGGTGGTTAGTGCCATTTGCCCTTGGCTTCCCACCCCTGTAGGTAGGTGAACAGTATGGACCAAGTTATTGTTTAAATAGATTTATTTAAATGCTGTTAACACCAGCGTTAAATACTCTTCTGTTAGTGACCAGGCCAAATACATCATATACATTTTGTGGCTGCTTTTATGGTTTCCTTTATCATCTTACCAACTTGCAGTAAAATGTGTTTAGCAGATTGAAAGCTTACAGAGCAGCAGAGAGTACCTGAGAAAGCTTTTACTTGAAAGTAGGCACCAGCAGTCTCTTCCATTGAGAACTCTGCTGGGCTCACATTTTTCTTTCATAGAATAACCTAATGATTAGCACAGTTGCCAAGGAAATGAGAGACCCATACCCCATTACCTCCTCTAGCTGAAAGATCTGTAAAACAAAACTTCCTGGGAGAATATACCAAAAGACTGGATATTTGGATAATCTTCAAATCTATCTTTTTTTTCCTCTAGCTTCCTTTTTCTCAAGAGCTACATGAAAATAGCTGAAGGATATTTAATTTTGAAGCCTAAGGTGTAAGGCACCCTTTGGTATGGCAGAACACCACAGTTCAAGCCATAGGGTATTTTCTGTATTTTCTTTAATAAGTGTTTCACTGAAACTGCATGGCTTGCAATAGAAATGCCATTTTGTGGGCTTTTTTCAAATTTTTCCTAGAATATATTAAACTTCTGAAACAGTTTAGTTAGCTAAAAATTTATTCTTTGAGTTTTGTATATATGGCTTAAGCCTCAATCCCATGATGTATAATTTCCCTTGCTGTGATAGTTCTTGATTTCTTCCTCTTTGTCTCATGTCCTGGGTAGTAAATGAGTAGAACTTTGGTGGATCTGGGCTGCTTTGGAGATTCAACTCTCATTCTCAGAGCTCCAAAAGCTCTGGCCTACCTCAAATAAAATTCACTACTGTAGTGATGAGTTACATAATATCACAGAATATCACAGCCTTTTCAGCCTTTGTCTTAATTTTGAAGCTGTGGACTGTCCAGAACTCCATCAAATAGATAAGAGACTGGGTGAGTAGTATCCATCCTATACTACTTGCCAACAGTTACAAAGACAATTGTCTGGTAACTGAAAAAGACAACACTGATGATGCTGCAATATTAGCAGTTAACAAGAACATGTTTTCAGAGTGTTTTCATAATCCAAATAATTACGAGCAATGGGAGTGGAGTGTTTGTTACAAACTTTACTTAGTTACAGTCTACTTCTATTCGCATGCAAAATATCTGTTAATATCTTTATAAGTTCATAGATTGTAACAAATACCTAGTATTTATTACTATAATACCTAAAAAAAACCAGTGGGATTGAATTAAACAGAACATCTAAAGATTGCAGTGAGGGTTTTTGAGAAAATTTCATGAAGGAATGCTGCTTTTGAGAAGGCTTTTGCCTTTTCATAGTTTCAAGAGCACAAAATGCAAACTTGATCGTAGGTAAAATGGCAGGTCTTTTCCCTTTTGGAAGATAGTAGTGGAATCAAGAAAATGGCTGTCTTTGCTAAAAGAATCATTGTGTTTTCCCATTCAGTACAAAAGAACACAAAAATTCCTTAAGAATAGGTTTCTCAGTGAATTCATTGGGAGATAATTTTCTCTCCATCCGTGTTAAAGAAAAAACTAAATATATGAAGGAGAAAGGTATCATTGGTAGTATTTAGATATTTCAATGATGCATAAGATTTCAGTGAATTTTAGCACCCTGGAAAGTTTCAACAATCTGCTGTTCCCTTGTTAATATAAAGAAGAACACAGATGAAGCATTGTGTGCTATATTTCTTAGGGCACGCGTTTGAAATAATTTTCTGTCTGCATGAAAACACTGCCTGCATTTCCTTTCCTCACAGAAACTGTTAAGCTCAGAGCGACCATTGCTATGGTGATAACGTATTGACTTTTTCTCACAGAGCAAAGAAATGGAATCCCTCCTATGTCTGAAAAAGATGCTTTTTTTTTTTTTACTGCTTACCTGTGACTGCTGCGTTCAGTCCCTGCCAGGAAAGGCTTCTAGAAACAGCCATAGTTATATTTTTGTTTTCAACCAAAAAAAAGTGGGGTCACAAGCAAAGAAAACAGTATTACTAACAATTTTAAATATTAAGGCCAAGAATAGTTGTGAATAATGAAGCAGTAGAAAATATCACTTAAATTTTCAGGTTCCACTGTGAGTCATTGTTCAGAAATAAAAAAAAAAAGAAAAGAGAATAAATCTGTTTATGATACAGATAATTCATTTTGATCTCAGGAGAAAAATACTTTTAAAAAGACAAATGTAGCAGGGAAGAGCCATCCATTGTGTAAATGGGAACTCAGCTGCTCTCCACCTTCCTCATCAGGCCTGTTTCCATCTCATATCAGAGTAATGAAAAACCACTGTGACACAGAAAGGACTAGGATGCGTGTGTTTGCCACAAATACGTTCTTGGCAGCTGTGTAGCAATAGTTTCTGGGCTTTTTTATTATTTCTCGTCTTCACTGAGGTCAGAGAGACACTTTCATGCTATACAGGAAAGGGGATGTGCAAATTGTTAACTCAGTGGCTATCGAGATTGGTGTATCTGCTCCTGAATCTTCCCACTGCAAACCTATAGCTGAAAACTACTTAATATGAAGGAAGAACATCCTGTGAAAAACAAAAAAGAGAAGAAGAAAAAAGAAAAGAAAAGGAAAGAAAAGAAAAGAAAAGAAAAGAAAAGAAAAGAAAAGAAAAGAAAAGAAAAGAAAAGAAAAGAAAAGAAAAGAAAAGAAAAGAGAAAAGAGAAAAGAAAAATTTTTTAAAATTTAACTATTTTAATCTTTTTAAATTTCCTCAGAAACTGATCTACCTGTAGACTTTCCAGTCTTATGTGAAAGATTTGCCAATTTGCTGTTTGTTGAATAGTGGGAGGAAAGAAATGTTCCTTGTTCCTGCTAATTTCTAGTAAAATGATACTAGTGGTCTTCTTGATGTTTGACCAAAGACAGATAAAATATGACAGTGTATAGTTGGAAAGACTGTTTAGAATTAAAGTTTGACATTTTTCAGAGTATTCTAACTACCTAGACCATTTTGAAAATTCTAGATGGGCTTTTATATGATTGTGGAGGATATGGATGCAGGATATTTCAAAAATGCAGAAAATCCTTCAGATGGCAGCTCTATATCAAGCTTCTCTCACCTGCAAATATCAGAATAGATAAAAAGTGATCTTATATCAGTCTATTTCAATATAATGTAAAATATGATTCCAACTATTTCTCATATGTTTCCTTTGAAACTGTATGAGAGTAGAAAGTTGGAGGAATAAACCACTGTAGAGTTTGCTTCTGCATCTTAGATTAAAAAAATTCTAAAGATTTTTTTTTGAAAATGAAGATCCATTTGAATATCATCTTGGTTTGCATCTGACAGTACATTTAGAAATTACTTATTTAGAAGTAAACATGAAAGTATTAATATCTGAATTTTACATGACCTCGTTAAAATATAGTGTAGATTATACTTTCTAATAACTTTCAAAGTACCGGTATTTCTTCATAAATACTCATGAAACAATTTCTAAACACAGTCAAAATCTAATTCCCCAAATTTAACATTTGAGGCAGAGAAGAATTCAGTGAAAAACTACTTAGCAGTAGCCATAGTCATGGAAGAATCAATAATATTAGCAAATATAAGAGAAATCAACCTTTTTTATTTATCGATATAAGTTCAATTTTAGTGTAAGCATTTAAAAATGCATTGTGAAACTCATCTGCAAGAAGGGCCAAAGTGAAGACCTAGGAAACTACACACTCATTAGTCTTACTTCAGTTTTGGGGAAAATAATGGAATTAGTCCTCCCAGAAACCACTACCATCCAAATGAATCAGGTGATTGAGAAAAATCAGCACAGATTTACTAAAGACAAATCACGCCAGATTAACCTGAACACCTTCTACAACAACATAACATCTTCTGTCAGCATGGGAAGTGCATTGGATGTTGTTTGCCTGGACTTCAACAAAGCATTTGACATTGTTTCCCACAGTTTTCTCCGAGGCAAACTGGGAAGATACAGATTAGATGTGTGATCTGCAAGATGTGTAGCAAAGTGGCCGACAGGCTGCGCTCAGAGGGTGGTGATCAATGCTTTTTACCCAGGCTGGCAGTCTGTTAACAGCAGGGTCCTTTAGGGATCAATATTGGGCTCCAGGCTGGTAAACATCTTCATAAATTATCTGGATGAAGGGACTGAAAATACACTCACCAAATTTGCTGATGATGCCAAACTGGATGGTGAGGTGGACTTGTCAGAAGGGAGAGGCTGTTGTCAGAGACAAGCAGGAAGAGTGGGTCAGCAAGAACTGTATGAAGTCTAACGAAGGCAAGCGCAAGCTCCTGCACCTGGGATGAGATAGCCAAACAACCCAGTGCAGGCTGGGATCTGTGTGGCTGGGAGCAACCTTTCTGTGAGAGACCTGGGTGTCCTGGTGGACAACAATATGAACATGAGTCAAGCTGCAGCAACAAAGACAAATCAAGTCCTGGAATGCATCCATGAGGGCTTTACTAGCAGAGATAAAAATTGGTCACCCACTGTATTCAGCATATCTTAGGCCACACTTGGAGTACTGTGTCCAGATCTGGTACTGACCATTCAAGAAAGATGAGG
The DNA here is from genome assembly GCA_013397155.1 of Irena cyanogastra. Classification (NCBI taxonomy): domain Eukaryota; kingdom Metazoa; phylum Chordata; class Aves; order Passeriformes; family Irenidae; genus Irena; species Irena cyanogastra. Next base: position 46,473 of record VWZV01003995.1, read on the forward strand.
ACAGGCTGGAGAGGGTCCAAGGAAGGGCCAGGAAGATGATCAAAAGGCTGGAGAACCTGTTCTGTTGGAAAAGATTGAAGGAATTAGGTCTTTTAACCCTGGAGAAAAAAAGACATAGGAGGGACCTCATCATGGTATTCCAGTACCTGAAGAGTGGCTACAAAGAGGACAGAGTCTCTCTTTTCCCTAGGAGCCTCATGGAGAAGACCAGGGGCAATGGGAACAAGTAACACTAGGAGAGGTTTCATCTTGACATAAGGAAGAAATGTTTCCAATGAGACCAGTCAGTCACTGGAACAATCTCCACAGGGATGCAGTAGAGTCCTTATCATAGGAGGTTTTTTCCAAGATGCAATGCAACAGGATTCTAGACGATATCTGTTGCTGCCCGGTCCAGCCTCCGGAGCGACAATGGATCCTTGATGGCAGGGCAACAAGGACTCGTGACGTAACCCATCTGCAGGAACGTCAGCTAATGTCAGTGATGAAGAAGTGGGAATGACAAAGTAAACCCAGAAAGCAAAACTCTAATAATGTACAAATAAAGGGATATGCCACATACAATATATGATTACTTTGAACACCTCAAAATGGGGAAAACATGACAAGATATACAGTGCTGGCTGAGGGCAGGGAACCAGTGAACAACAAGAACTACAAACATTACCTTATATGGAGAACATAACTAACCAATCACTAACAAGAACCCAGAACATCACCTTATTTGGCATTAACATATTAACATAACCTTTCCCATGAGTCTATGCACCTCTCCATAACTTAGCTGGATGTTACCCTCCTTAGCATCCTGTTTCCCATTGTCTCAGCTTGATGTCTCCTGTGTACTCAGTCAAGGCCAAGTCACTGTCCATCCCTGCTGGTCTGCCTCCCACAAATATCATCTATGCTCCTTTTCCTATGAAAGGCTGGATCAGGTAATATTTCATGTTCCCTTCCCTTCATGTCCCTTCCTGTGACAGTCTACTTATTTAGTTGTCTTGTATAAACATCAAGTCAAATTATTTCCAGGTATCTTGTAACTGATAGTATGCTTCCGTGAGAAATTGAAATGATGTTTTAATTAGATGGTGAAATGGACATCTGAAGTAGTCAGCTGCAGAATGAGGATTGTAAGTTCCTTCCTTCCTTTGTTTTGTTTTGCACTGAACATTTAAGGTTCGTGTTTAATAAATGTAGACACACTGGAGTTCAGAATAAGTGTTTAACATTAGATGCAAAACTAACTGAAACAGCTACTAAAATACATTTGTGACCTAGTTTGGGGAAGAAATAGAATAATTCCACATTTTATGGTAGGGCAGACATATATAATGAGTCTAATATAACAAGAGAATTATTTTTACTAGCTCATCTGTAGTAATTATGTGTCACAAAATTCTTGATCAAGGACACTGAATCTTATCATTCTGATCATGATGGATGCTATAAATCATGAAATCTCACTGAACTCAATGTATTAGAAACCCGAATCTCTCCTGAGAGAAAGGCATTGCCTGGTAATATGAGCTTTTCATTATGAATCAGAAATGTCTTTGTTTTGCCTTACTGGACTTCAGTGCTTTCCACTTAGTCAGTGTGGAATCTATCATGAATCAAAAATGGAGCATTTGTCAACAATGCTCTTTATTTTAAAGTGTAGTGGTATATAATAGGAACATCATGTCCTGTGTTGGTCACTGTGTTCTTCTAAAACTTAGATGAACTGGAAAGTGTTCAGAGAAAATCAAAAGAATGATAAGAGGGTTAAAGAAAGTTTAACTATGAGGAAAGGTTGAAGAGCACAGATACCTCTGTGAGACCACTCTTGGTTATCTTTGAATGCTCATGGTGATTGAAGGAGGTCCCTGATGACTGGGAAAAAGCAGATGTTACATGCTTTTCAAAAAGGGCAAGAAGAATGATATAGTGAACAATACATCACTCAGTCTCCCTTCACTCTCTCAGAGGGTTACAGAGAAAGACCTCACGGAAATTGTTTTCAAGCATGTGAAGGACAAGAATGTGTTTGAGAACAGACAGCATGGATTTACCAAGGCCAAAATATGCTTGACTGATTGCCTTCTTAGATGCTGGTGACTCTTTGTACAGGCTGGAGGGAGTGGCGTACATCACTTGCCTTGGAACAAGCAAGGCCTTTGACAATAGTCTCCCATAACAAACATGTAGCATAGAAGAGGAGATGCAGACTGGATGGAACACAAACTGGATGGAAAACTGTCTGAAACAGACTTTATGGTAGTGGTCAACAAATTGAAGTCTAACTGGCAGTAATATTCCTCAGTGTTGTGATTTAACCCCAGCTGGCAGCTCAGTGCCATGCAGCTGCTCGCTCATTCCCCCTGTGCTGGGATTCTGGAGAGAACTGGAAGGGTAAAAGTGAGAAAACTCATGGATAAAGGCAGTTAAATAGGCAAAGGAAAAAAACTGCAGATGCAAGCAAAGCACAACAAGGAATTCATTCATCACCTCCTGTGGGCAGGCAGGCATTCAGCCGTCCCTGGGAAAGCAGGGCCTCAATATGCATTATGGTGACTTGGGAAGACAAACACAATGATGCCAAATATCCTCCCCCTTCCTTCTCCTTCCCCCAGCTTTATGTGCTAAGCATGACACCATGTGGTGTGGGGTATCCCTTTGGTGAGTTGGGTTCAGCTGTCCCAGCTGTGTCCTCACTCAACTTCTTGTGCACCCCCTAACCTCTTAACTGGTGTTATGGGGTGAGGAGCAGAAAAAACCTTGACACTCTGTAAGCACTGCTCAGCAGTAACTGAAACATCCCTGTGTCATCAACACTGTTTCCATCAGAAATCCAAAACATAAGCCCAAATCGGCTACAACAAAGAAGATCACCCCAGCCAAAACCAGCACAATCAGGGGCCAGTATTGGGATGATTCTACTTAATGCTTTCATGAGATGAACATCATGGAGTTTAGTAAAAGCAAATGTAAAGTCCTGCATCTGAGACAGAGCAAATGCATGCAGCAATACATACTGCTGAGGCAGCAGTACTACAGAAAAGGACCTTGGGGTATTGGCAACCAAAAATTTGAATGTGAATCACCAGATTAGAGTGTAGGTTGCAGGTCAAAGCTGTCAAAGAAAGTATTTATTCCCCTTTACCTGGCATTTTGAAGGCTACATCTGGTATATTGTGTTCAGCTTTGCATGCCCCAGTGCTAGAGTTAGTCCAGCAAAGTGTCATTAAGAGGATTGAGGGACTGGAGCACATATTGTATGAGATGGAGTGAACTGGATTTGCTTGATCTGGAAAAGAGAAAGTTAAAAGGGGTTAAATTTCTGTCTTCAGTGACCCAAAAGTCCCTTGTAAAACCAGATTCTTGTAGGAGGCGAACAGCAAGAAGAAAAGAGGTATGTAATTGCCACAGGTTGCAATAAGTAAAATTGTAACTGAATATGAGGAGCAAAATTTCAGGGTAAAAATTGTTAGGCACTTGAATAGATTGCCAAGAAATGTAATGAAATTTCCATCCTTGGAAGTTTCCCTGAACAGCCCTATATGCTCTTCCATTCTGTTCACTCTGTTTTTAATGCTTCTAGAACGATAAACTGGTCAATATGGTTTTGGTTAAAAAAAAAAAAATCTGATCTTCCCTAGGAGCACAAGAAGGATCTTCGAGGTACTTTCCAGAACTTTGCTTCTATGAATCATTTAAGGCTAGCCCTACAAAATCTAAATTGTGTTTCACAGCAGCTAGATGTTGGGTTCCTTGATAAATATTAAAATTTATGCCTGCAAATAAGACATAAGGAATATGGAGCTCTGGAGTATTCAGGCACCTAAGAACTGTAGTCACAAAAACCAGTGTGTAGATGCACACTGTGAAATGTAAATAAACATAAATGTGTACATGACAGATGAATCCCTTTTAAAGCTTAAGGAATTTATTCAGCCTTGTCTGAACATATGATATGGTCAGTTTCTGCCCATAGTAGGGACTTGTTGCAGAGTTATGTACTTTTGAAAATATTACAGAGCACATGTAGAAACTAGACATTGAGGTGTTCTCTCTTGACCTTTTTCTTTTTTTATTTCTTTTCCTTTTTTTTTGAATCAGCTGTTCAATTGTTAGTATACTCAGCAAGGTTAGACAAGACACTGTGAGAATTAATGCCAAGTCAGCATTTCTTAAGTGCTTTGAGGATAAAAGACAATATAAGGCACTAATTATCAGTACTAATTAGCATCCCACCAAACATGACTCACTGACTGGTTTTTCAAGTCTTTAAAGGGTTGTCAGCAATCTTCTGGAAAGCTTGAAAACCTTTTTCTCACAGGGAGAAAGTGAGAGCTGGAAAGCATTGATGTAAAGCCAGCGAACAGCTCTGGGCTTGTCTGACTCCAATCAGAGTAAACTCAGTGTCAGGTCAATCAGAGGCTGACCTTTAATTTGGGACCACTCTCCAAACCATGTAGGTAATCAGTAAACAAATGTATGGGGTCAGGCTCGTAACTCACACAATTCTAGGAAATTAAAAATTCTCTTTTCCAAGGTCTATACCCAGTGAGTCTACTCAGTAGATACAATTGACTTCTTGGCTTCTATTCCTGAGGATATTTTTCGGATTATCATGTTGAACTTATTCCCATACAAGTTGCATAAGAGTCCTGTCTCTTTTTCATCCTCATTTCATTTTTTATGCAGCTAAGGTAGGATACAACCTATCAATTTTAGGGGTGTTTTCTGTGTGTGAACTAGGTGTTTTAGATCTAATTATATTATATCTAGAGCTAGATATGATTGATAACTATCCAGAGCTGGAGATGTATTCAGATGATGAAGTGTGGGTGTCCACCCTAGGATGAGATCAACAGCTTTCTCGAGTCCAATGACTGGGCCAATTATCTCTCTGTTAAAGTAATAGAAGCCTTCAAACATCTCTTAAATGTAGCACATCTACATTATAGGAACACACTTGAGCAGGGTGAATACCATCTGTGTCTATCAGGCAAGTTTGTATTTAATGCTCCCATTGGCCTAATCAATTACAATTGAACTGAGCAAGCCTAACACACGTGAGCAGAACTAATCCCTTCTCAACATGTGAGAGAAGGATCTTAATGAGACAGAGAGTTGTTAGTGATGCCTCTTCTTACTGTATTGTCAGAGTGTGCTGTGTGATGTTACCCTTCCATGCTGGAGCATTTGGGAAGAAGCAGCTGGTTGGCTTGAATACCATCATCTCCCTGAGGGATTCAAATCTGTATCTCTAGAGAGTCAGCCTAAACAGCGGATGGTCTGTTTTGAGAGCAGATGCTTTTCATCTCATTTCCCAAAGAGGTGCCAGCTATTGCAGCGAGAACTTCAAAGTTTATTGCACCATAAAAAGTTAATTGCATTTCTTCCCATGCAAACTGTATAACCATTACGTTGTCTTACAGGAAATGTCATTCCATTTCGTGAGGAACTTGATCCCATAATTTATCACTGGGCAGGTATTTTTTATCAATTAGCTGTTTCCTGATATAACATTTGATAGCCTGACACTTCCACCGACCTATTTCAAAAGGCAGGAATTGCACCACCTGCATTTTGTGCCTGCACCTAGCTTTCACTGCCTTGGAGAGCCTATCATGGACAAAGGCAGAGGACAGCTGGTCATGGGCAGGCTTGGGCTTTTTAAGACTTGGCTTTTTAAGACTGTTGTTCTTTTAGGCGTGCATTTAAATTCAGGACATGTGGGGAACATGCAGGGTTTAAACAGTTATGCAGAAGCTGAGGAAAGATTATGAGAATCTCAGGTTTGGATTTATATGTACGAGTATATCTGCAAGTGCTTTTTAGGCTTCTGCCCAAGATGTTATCGTAACTACTAAAAATAATTCATGACATCTGTCTGCAGGCACAGTTTTAAATTACAGCTGCTTCTCATTCATAAACTTTCACGTGTGTGCGTGTGTGTTCGGGGTAAATAAGTTCTTCAAACCTTGATTGATTTCTGGGATGAACAGATCTGACAGTAAGAGGAGGCAGAACTGCTAACTTCTGCAAGGTTCCAGGATTTAATGTACTTTCTATAATCCATAAGAGTATGAAAAGACTGGCCTTAGCCTATTAATTATCAGCATTAACACATAAGATATAAATTAAAAATCACAGAATCACAGAATGGGTCAGGTTGGAAGGGACCACAGTGGGTCATCTGGTCCAAGCTCCCTGCTCAACCAGGGTCATTCTAGAGCACAAAATACAGAACTTAACATAAAAATCAAATAATGCATTTCCTTAGACAAGTGGTTTTCCAGAAAAGTAAAATTTTGGCATTGTTCCTGTAGGAGAAAATGGAAAAAAACCAGAAATACTGTAAAAGAAGAAGTTCAAGAAACAGCTTATAATGTTAAGACTCTAGAGGCTTTGAAAGGAAATTCTGTTACAGGCAGAAGCTCTAGGCAATAAACATCTCAATTGTTTAGAGTTAGAGGTCTTAGATGCTTTTAGGCATCTGTGCCTGTGAACAGTGTACAAGAAATTTGGGCTGCTGACCTGGAAATCATGCGCTCAGAAAGGAAGGAATCTGGAGCTCCAGAATAGGAACCAATGTATCTGACATCACAGAGCATGCTGCTACAGAGTAGAAGCATTTAGAAATGTACCTGAGTTCTGCCCTTCTCTGAAGCTCTGGCGCCTTCACAGGTTGCATAGAAATGTCCTCTTATGCTAGAAGTGAATGCCTTTTACACAAATTCCATGTAAAAGACAGTGTATATGTCTCCTGTGCAGGGCCAGGAGCTGGAATCAATAATCCCTGGAGGTCCCCTCCAATTCAAGATATTCTATGATATATGTTTTCTTCTAACAATCAAATAAGCCAGTTTTGTTTAAATAGACATATAGGATGAATTATTTTACTTTTTCATATTTTAACCCATAATTTGGGATTATATCCAAGGCCATCTGGAACTGGAAAAATAGAGCTGGATGGATTAATCTTCATAGATTACTTAGTGTCTTTTTATATGTGGTAAAATATATATATTGGTTTTGTGATGGCCACCAAAATGAAAACCAAATGCCACAGTACCAGCTTTGTTGTCACATTTGCACAGTTTCCATAACCCATAGCCATTCATAAGTTGCTAAGGGGATTCTTGTTTTTTTAATTGGTTTGGTTTTTTGTTTGTATTTTTTGGGTTTGTGCTTGCTTGTTTGTTTTGTTTTTGTAGTTGTTGTTTTCTTTGTTTTGTTGGGGTTTTTTGGGGGTGTTGCATTTTATGATCCTATTTTATCATAATTTTGAGCATACATGTCATATCTGAGAGGCTAATCAAAGAAGGATGAGTGCAGAAGACATTTAATTTACACAAGTTCTCATGGTGCAAGTGTTAATCCAGATTCATGACAGGCTTTTCTGGGAACTGTCTGGATCTGCAGTCATATTCCAGTTCGGGATGCTGATGGAACTTAAACAAGATTAAAATATCTGTTGGGAAAACTGAAAGTAAATAAACTACATGAAAATATAAAACATAAGGTGTTGAAAGGAAGAGGTGGGATGATCCTCCTGTTGTCAGTGAGGCTGCAAAAATATATTTTTAAGCATAACATTTATGGGCAAAAATAATGATGTCAAAGGATTGTTCATTAGCCACTTGTTTTGAAATAGAAGGAGCTGTGTGCTATGAATGGCTGCAGTGGTCAAAAAAGACCTCTTAGATTACCTGAAAGTGACAACAAGGACTGACCTTACAGCAAAACAAAGCTTCTGTAGAGACATATGGAACTGCTAAAGAATTAGTAAAAAAACTCCAACTCCATTATTAGCTAAAAAACAAGCTAGTTGAGATATGAAGGATAAAATGAGCTCATTCAGCGGAGAATGAGCAACTAATTTACCCTAATTAAAGAAATATGATACCTGAAATGGGCTTGAATCTTACTGCAAAGGCCTTCTAGTACGTATAATGTATTGCCATAAAGAGGAAAACATGATATTCATGGTACATTGCATTTTTATTTCTTCAGTTTTCTACTTAAAGAAAAAAATCTCTTCCCCAAGAAATGCATAAAGATGTCATATTGCAAATACATGCTTATATAATTATATAACTGCACATAAATATCTCCCACCAGAAAGGAAGGTGAGTCATTTAGATGCTAGTATTATCACTTCTGAGCAAAAGTTTTAGGCATGTATGTCTTAAAGAATCATCATCAGATTTCATTATCTTGACTGCTACTGCTGTCTCAGATTTCATGATCACTGACTCACTGATTCAAGCCAAGAGCTCCTATTTCTGAGGGGTGACCTCACTGTTGGGATGTGAGGAGGATGGTGGCAAAAGCCATTTCTTTCAAAGGCTCCACTATTGGTAGAAAATAATTCAAGATTTATTATGCTGCTGAGAAAAAAAATAAAAGGAGCAATTTTGAACTTAGTAATCTGCTTAGGACCTGGAAGGCAGAGACTGGTATTTCAGTGACTGAACTGCTTATGTGAGCTGAGTAGGTATGGGCCAGTTCTAGGTGTTTATGCACCTCTAATAATCTTCTGAGCTGGGAGATGGTGCTGCCTAAAGAGAAAACATTGTTTTATTCCATTATTTGGATTGAAGATGGAGGTATGGAGAGACAATCTACTGTGAATTGAATTAGAGCAGTTTGAAAAATTAGTACTGAGCCCTAAAAGCAGCAGTGTATCCTCCCAAGGTTTCTTAAAGTGAACTAAGGCAGGCTAGCAAAAGTAAACTAGAATTCAAGTGTGTTGTCATATAACCTTAAACTAACAGCTTAAGGTGGTATCTTCTTAAACAATTGGATTTTTTTTCTGTAGGATTGCATATGACAGCAAACTTTTATAGCATTGTTATCAAACAAGTATTCATAGCAACACATTAACACCAAAGAGCATTAATAAAGACTTATGCAAACATCTCTCCTAACCCAGATGTTGGAAAATTATCTTTTTCTTTGCCTGTACAGCTCATGTATTGGGCAAATTATGCATTTTCATTTGGAAAAATATTTCTCCATTTTTCACTTGATGTGAGCATTACAGTCATTACAGCTGGCTTGGATGCCTTGGCAACACTAAGATCAATATACCTGCCTAAATAAAATTTTCTGTATAAGTTCTTCATAGCTCACAAAGAGATAAATAATTTGCATTGCTAAACAAAAGAAAATACAGGAAATTGTAGTTCCACGTGATAAGAAACTTCGTCTTCATTATGCAACATGTTTAAAAGTTAGTATTAAGTTCAGTGATACTAAATTTTGGGTTCTGAGCATGATCAATTCGGAACATTTTGTATGAACAACATTGGTATTTCAGATTTCATAAAAAACACCAACAAGAAATAAAACAATTATTTCTCAAAATTCCTTCATCAGTCAGAACTGATTAAGACCACTGGCTTAGGATTCTTACATTTTCATTAAACCATATGATATAAAAATTAAAAATGCATTGCTTACAAATAAAATGTGTTGCTAATTTTAGTGTCAGCTCATTGAATATAATGGATTGGATTCCTTCTCCTTCCTGCAGTTCTATTTACTTTCTTTTTTTCCTTTTCTTCCTTGCATTTTGAATTTTTTTCTCTCCATCACTCTTTCTGACACATCTTATTTTCCCATTCAGAATCTATTTTTCAATCATATGTGTCTTCCTGGCAGCCCCTCAACTTCAAATGAGTTTTTAAGAGAACATTTTAGTGTTATTTGTATTGTTTAATGCAAGCCTGTTACCCAGTTTTCCATGTAAAGTCCTGGCTTCAGTGTTACTCCTTTCAGTCCCAAACTTCCAATGACCTTGATATGTGCAAAATCAGTTCTTAAAATTGAAAAATATTGACAAGACCATAGGCAACCTGGGACACTGGGAAAGTACAGAATAAAACTTGTCTCTGAGAATAGCAATGAATGAGGGCAGTCAGGTAGCACTGGTAGGGAAAAGTGGAAGTAAAAAGGTGCAAGCTCAGAACAAAACAGAAGGTGAAATACACTTTTCTCATTCTTTAAGTCAGTAGAAGGATAGACTACAAAAATATGTTTAGAACAACAAGGAAAAGTAGTGTAGCTGGAAGAACTAGAGAACAGTAATTTCAATAAAGAAATAAAATACTGTACATCACTCTTCAAAGTATTTTGATACATTTTCATTATTCTGTTGTGGCTTAACCTGAGCTAGCAGCCAAGCCCCATGCAGCCACTTTTTCACTCCCCCACCAGCAGGACTGGGAAGAGAATGGGGAGGACAAAAGTGAGAAGACTCATGGGTTGGGATAAAGACAGTTCAATAGGGAAAGCCTCATATGCAAGCAAAGCAAATCTAGGAATTAATTCACTGCTTTCCATGGGCAGACAGGTGTTCAGCCATCTCCAGGACAGCAGGGCCCCATCATATGCAAGGGTGACATGAGGAAACAAACACCATCACTCCAAACCTCCTCGCTTTTCCTCCTTCTTCCCCCAATTTATATACTGAGCATGATGTCATAAGGTCTGGAACATCCCTTTGGTCAGTCGGGGTCACCTGTCCTGGCTGTGTCTCCTCCCAACCTCCCAAGCACCTGAACTTCCTCACCAGTGTGTCAGTATAAAAAGCAGAAAAGGCCTTGGCTCTGTGCAAGCCCTGCTCACAATAACAAAACCAGCGCTATATCACCAGCCCCGTGTTCAGCGTAAATCCAAAACAGAGACCCATACCAGCCACTATGAAGAAAGTCAACTCTACCCCAGCCAAAACCAGCACAAATGCCTAAAGAGATACATGGAGACTTGAATATTTTATGTATTTCAGAGCTATGAAACTAATTTGGAAGTTTGTCAAGCTGGGCAAAACTGACCTGCTTGAAAGGGTTTGCATGTGCGAGAATGATGAAAACCTAACATAACTTCAATGTTACGTAAAAACCAAAATTTCCCCCTCTTTAATACTTAGTTTTTTATTGCATGTTTATGATAACTGGTATTCTACAAGATGTTAGTTCTGATTGGAAAACCACCTAAGTGAATGTTTTATTATTAGCCTATATTTTAAAATTTTAATGTGGAAATTAATTTTTCATTTCTACTGCCACTGTTTTTATAGGTTTCATTTTATTCTTCATACTTTCTCGCATTCCAAATAAGCCTCAACAAATCTTGTGCACATGTTAAAAAATACAAGTTAACAAATGCTGGAATAGCAGAAGTGTTCCTGCTTATTTCTCTTTACTTACACATGTTCTGAGTGAAACTAGTTCCTAATGTTATCGTAAGTAAGACTCGGATATCTGTGTTCTACAATTTCAAAGATTTGATTTATTTTAAAATTAATAATTTTGTTTCCTCACAATTCATGGGAAGTCAACATATTATGGTTCTTCTCATGGATAACAGAAAAATAAAGTTGTTGTGGGAAACATAAGCAGAACTCTAAGAAAACCCCCATAAATTAGATAAATATGGTAGACTAGATAAAATTATGAGCAACTTAAGTACCTGAAAAACACCTAGATTCAATATTTATTTATTTATTTATTTATTTATTTATTTATTTATTTATTTATTTTCTAATCCTCATTTTCTGTACATGCATCTAAGAAGCCCATTCACAGGAACAGGACAAGCTGAGCTATTGATAGCTAACATAGTCCTGATTTTTTAACATTGCAACAGAAGACATTTGATCTTGCACCATCTAATTACATGATAGAATTGCATCAGGTCTGTACTCTTGTACTAGATTAGGATGAGAGCATAAAGGAATAAAAGTGTATCAACTTTCAATTCTATTTTTATTTCTGCTAACTAACATTGCAACATATTTTTACTTGGATAAAATGGTATGCAAACCAGTGAGTTTTTTTGGGAAATGTTATATGTCAGCATTTGAATAAAAGATCTGCATTTTAAATAAAAATGACTAGCAACTTTTCACTGGTGTCTTTATTGGCAACTTTGCTTTCCAGTGATAACAGAAATTACTAGTGAGGAAATGGTGCTGACAGCCCCTGAAAATTGATGGTTTTAGAGATCCTTGACTCATAGAAATTAGATATGGAAAAGACCTTTCATGGTGAATCATCTAGTATAGTTTGCTGTCCGTTAGAACTTTTTTATTCTTTTATATTGCAGCATTTTAGTGTGTTAAGTGAAGGAACTTATAATTGGCTCCCTTGGGAGAATATTTTAAAGTAGAGATTTCATTTGGCCTCATTTTATTTACATGTGTAATTGCTCATTTTATTTACACATACAGTAACAATGAAATTAATAGGACAAGATATGTTTGCTACCAAGGAGTTTTTTTCATGATATTTCCTACTCAGTCATGTCATTGCTACTTTTCAGTTCCAACTGCTTTTCTTAATAACTCTTGCAAATTGAGATATGTTCAAATAGTTGCCACTTGGTGGGCTTTTTCCTAAACACAAAAAACTATACAGGCGAGTTTTGAGTTTGCATGATCTTTGAAAGAGGCTTGAGGCAGAGGACAGTTTACTATCATTTCCCAGGGAACTATATGAAAGGTAAATATATATATAAGTTACTAGATTTGAAATTATTCACTTCCTTTATTTTTATCCTTGCCTAATATTTTTCCCAATTTTCCTTTCTTTAACATTTCTTAACAAGTTATCAAGAACTATCTGACAGCTTCTTGGTGTCAATATTTTTAATCCATATACAGTTAAGAAAGTGTGGCTGTGTAGGTGTCTTATTGTGGATATAATCAATATGAGCTGAGGCATGTGAGAAAAGAAATCTGTCTCCTGAATATTTTTATCTTTCTCACGTTCATTCTTAATTTTCTATCTAGTTTTCTTTTTGTACCTTCCCTAGAAGCATTTCTGTTTTATCTCTTTGCTCTCTTCCCCAGCAAAGCTGCAGATGACAGTATATTGCAGCTGCAGAGAGACAAGGAAAATATTGCAATAAGGCTACTGACCTGCTATTGGAAACTGATACCTACATTGGCCTCAACAGCTTTGGGAACATGTACCCAGAGGACAGAAGAGCTGTAAACCCCAGTAAAACAATTGTGAAATAGAGAAAAATAATTTCTGAGAGTGATTTGAATTTGTGAAAATATCATGGGTGATTGTGCCCAAGAGAAAAGCTATCTGTTCTAAAAATACAGCAGGGAAAAAGGCATTAGTAAAGTTTGAATTGCTAACAGACAAGCTAGTGAGAGGAGTTGGCCAAATAGACAATAAAAGCACATTTCCAGTCTTGTAATTGAGAAATGGTAATTTGTTTAAATGCAGAGTTTTTTTCATTCATTTCTCTTAGCATTACATGAATGGATACAGCCTGTTAGAAATGCATTTGAAAAGGAAAATGCCATATATACATGTGCCACATCCCTTTGGACATATATAATGCAGAAGTCTAACCATGTAAGTCTTTGGACCGAGTATGGTCATCTTGAGAGCTTTTTGGGAGTTCAAAAATGATGAGATAATACTCTAAAAATAGAGAATTTAAAGAGATCAGACTGATGAACATCAGCTAAAAATCTGAGTGAGCATATGTTGCTCCAGTAAGTCTGAGGAAAAAAAGTTACAAAAAATCAAGGAAAAAGTTTGATCAGTGTGAAAAAAGAGGTACAATCTTGAGGTAAAAGTTCTTGAATAAATCATCTGCTTAGAGTTGTTACAATCATAACAGAACAGGGAAGTGAGATCCCACTTGGGATGTGGAATACATTTATGTGCATCAGATAAAGTGAAGAGAATATATGTGATTAAGAGTGGGATGGAGCAGTCAGGTGGGTAACATTTTTCAAATTAATTAGGAAATAGTGCTTTTTCAAGAGACAAGGGAGAAGACAATGTGCTGGAACCACAGAATAATAGTGGTGGGAAGGCAGATTAATTCATTTACCCAAAGTCCTGGCATTGATAGCCTTATAAGCCCAAGTCATAGGCTATGTGGATGCTGCTAGGAGTCATCTTAAGAAGGTAAGTGGCTACATAGATCCTGGAGTAAAAATGAGAGAATTCATCTGGAATTCCCTTTAGTGCCTATAGCTATTGGTAACAGTCTACACAGGTATCAATAAATTGAATAAAAATTGCAGACTTGTAGGCAGGATTACTTTGTTTTCATTGCCCATGGGTGTTGTTCTTAGGGGGACCACTGAACAGAGGTGAAATTCTTTTCTTCCACTGGAGCTTTTACTGAGGTCATACCAAAGATGAAGGTACATTCTCAAATGTACCTTCTGTACTATATGGAAGAGAAAAATTTTAGTTTAGATTAGCAAATGATGGCTTAAGCATAAGTTTACAGGTCAGTCTTAAAGCTTAAAATAGAAAAGAGGAAAGGTGCTATGCCATAATGGTGATAGAAAGGATAAAACTTTATTTTAAACATTTTGGGTGCTTTATCTAACACAGGAGAATAGATTTAGATGCAAATGATGGTCTTGATTTCTTAGTACACAAATGAAATAATGATTTAATTTTCATTACAGAAAATTAGTTCATAGATTTAGAATATTGGTAGTATTGAAAGTAAAGTGATTTTGAATGGAAAAGAAAGAAGATACTGCCTTTAGTATAAAAAATATGTGTAAAGGTATTCAAGCCCTCAAAATGGTCATAGAACATGTTGAACCTAATTGGTGTCATGGTGTAATCCCAGCTGGCAGCCAAGTCCCACATGATCACTCATTCACTCTCCTCTGGTGGGATGATGAGAATTGGAAGATAAAGTGAGAACACTTGTGGGTTGGGATAAAGACAGTTTAACAGGGAGAGCAAAAGCTGCACATGCAAGCAAAGCAAAACAAGGAAATCATTCACCACCTCCCATGGGCAGGCAGGTGTTCAGCCATCCCCAGGACAGCAGGGTCCCATCATACATTGCAGTGACTTGGGAAGATAAATGCCATCAATCTGAACATGTGACCCTGTGATGAGCTCAGCTGGTCAGAGCATAGTGCTAATGACACCAGAGCTGGGGGCTTGATCACTGGATGGGCCATTCACTGAAAAGTTTGAATTGATGATCCTTGTGGGTCCCTTCCAACTCAGAATATTTACAGAATATGCCCTCTTCCTCCTTCTTCCCCTAGCCTTATATACTGACATGATGCCATATCTTGTGGGGTATTGCTTTGGTCAGATGTGTCCCCTCCTAAGCCTTTGTGCAGCTTCAGTCTCCTTGCTGGTGGTGTGGGTGAAAAACAGAAAAGACCCTGACCCTGTGTAAGCACTGCTTAGCAGCAACTAAAACATCTTGTTGGCAACACTGTTGCCATTGAAAATCCAAACCATAGCCCCATACTATTGTGAAGAAAATGAACTCTATTCTTACCCAGCCCAACACATTCAGGGGCCAATGACTAAGGGTTGTTTAGTAAACAACCCTTGTGCTCAAGGTCTCCAGTAGAATATAAGTGTTGGATGTTGTGCTTTTAAAAGGGGAACTACCAACTAAAACCAAGAAGGTTGTTTTGTTTTTGCCAGTGAAAAGCTTTCAGCTCTTCAGCCATCAGCTTGCAAAGAGACAGGTTAAAGTGAGGTGATGGACAGTAATATTCGTTTGAACTCGGTTGTGGCTGGTTGGGAAGACCTTACTGAGAAAGTGAAAGTCGATCAATAAGGGTTAATATGAAAATAGGAATTTTGAAGTTCTTTTATCTTAAGACAGAGAAAGAGACTAATATGATTTTTTTTTTTCCAGGAAAGCAGACTTCCATGAACTCAGAGAAGTGATAGATAAGAAGCTAGGGAAAGTGAAGTTACAGGAATAAAGACCACAAAGTCTGATAGATTCTTATGGGTCACAAATACAGAACTCAGTGCAAAGAAAGGCTAGAAATTATGTTATGGCATGAATTTAACTGGGATATGAGCTCTTCAGCAACCTTGCACACCAGAAGGGATTTCTCAGAATTTATTAAGGGTGAGTATAAGAGAACAACATGAAATTGTAGACACAAAATCAAATAAGTATAAAATGACATGCAGTTATCAGGAGGCAAAAAATAATCTGTAAGCATACTGGTATTTAGAAGAGTAAAGAAAGATCTCTGTAGAAGTGGGATGACACAGCATTTTAGGCTTCTCCTCAAAGGGGCCCCACACCCAGATGTTTATCATCCCCTTCCCCTACCCAGACTCCCCCTGAGAACTGCCTGTCAAACAAGAGACATTAGGTGATTGGGACATTCAGCCTTAAACCCCCTTCTGCCTCACTGGGTTGGTGGGGTTGCGACCCCTCCCCTTCCCCTCTCCCCCGGGGTTAAGAGGGCAAGCAAGCCACGTGGTCGGTCAGTTGGGAACCATCAAGAAGCTGTTAAAGAGATAGAGTCCTACAGGAGCTGTTGCAAGATTCAGATGCCTGTGGGCCAGGAATAAACTCTGGATATAACGCTCCTTCAGGACTCCTCCTTTTTCCTCCACCATTCATCTTAAGTGTCTCAGGCAGAGACCACCACCACCTCCGGAGCTTGGCAGGTCTGGACTTACTGCCACGTGAGCTGTTGGTGTCTCTTGGGGTTGAACACTTCAATTGCTGCTATTAAGCTCAGACGCAGGGGTCAGACAAGCCAAGGCACGTCCCACCGGCAATATTGGTATTACTCCAATAGATCTCTACACAAAGGGATAGGATATCCGATAGTGAAGTATCCTGAGAATTCGGAGTGTTTAATGTCTTTTTTTTTTTTCATTCTTCAGTAAAATACCTGATTGGTTAACACAATTAAGATATATGGAAACAGAGGTAAGAACCACTGTACTATAAGTCAAAAAAGAGGGAAGAGACTCATGAGTCATTTGCAAATCTGTTCAGCAGAGTAAAATTCCCAGCAGGAGATTCAGCAAACTGAATGAGACCATCTCAAAGCTGTTAGCATTTATATCTGAAAACTCATGCAGAATGGATGAAGTTCTAAAAAACTGTAAGAAGGCAAAAATAGTACTATAGTGTGGGGGAGAAAGTAAGCCAAGATAGTATGTACAACTAAACAAATTAATGTAAGAACACAATAACAAATAAAATTATTGAAAGCAAGATGCAAACTAAGAGGTCTCATCAATTTATCCATTACAGATCATGTCAAACCACGTTATTTGTCTTTTTGACGAGATAATGGGCTGATGGGTAAAGAAGGAGCAGATATGATTTATTTTGACCACTGAAAGGCTTCAGGCACCATTTCACATGACAGTTTCATGCAGGAGCTAGGGATCAAAATAATCCTACTGCAAGGCTGTACAACTAGGTGCAAAAATAAAGCTCAGGAGAATGGTTTCAATGGCTTACTGTCAAACTGTAGGGATGGATCAAGAAGGGCTGCACAAAAGCCTATCTGAGGCTGGACACTACTTAGTGCCACTCCTAATGTCTTGTCTCAAGGACAGAGAGGGTGTGTTCTACATTTGTAAGCAATACAAATTTGTCTATGAGCACTAAGGATAGCTCAAAGTGATATTGACTGAGGGGAGTCAGTGAGACTGAAATAGTTACGTTTGAATTGTATAATGAAGAATGAAAGGCTTTACACATTGATAGAAAAAACTCAAGTGCAGAAATATAACGTGGAGATGGCTGTTCTAACCTTAATTTTTCTATGAAACAACTGGTTTGCTGATTAGAAACCGAATGTAGCTTAAAATAATATTTTATATATTAATTAATTTTTAAGGCAATAATGTTAAATGGATAATATGCATGGCTGGAGATTAACTCCCTGTGCCCAGGCCTTTAGTCAGATGTATCTCTTCTCTTCTCTTCTCTTCTCTTCTCTTCTCTTCTCTTCTCTTCTCTTCTCTTCTCTTCTCTTCTCTTCTCTTCTCTTCTCTTCTCTTCTCCTTTTCTCTTCTCTTCCACCTATTTCATCATTTAGCAGTGGATGGTCCATTTCTGCTGTTGTCTTCTGATATGTATCATAAGCTTCATTTATCTTTTTTTCAAAAAGATGAAGCAAAATGAAGCAAAATCTTTTTATTCTCAGATGGCCCTTCTTCAACAACCAGGAAAGGTAACTTCTGTCAGAAATTCAATGTCCTATTTATTTCTAGTAGATGGCCACTGCATTTGCTTGAACCTCAGGCTACTTAACTGGTGATACTTGTGAAGTACTGCTGTGAATATTACTACTTTCTGTCTCCAGGACAGTGGGGCCACTCCCTTGTCAAACATGGAGAATGAGTTAGGCTTAGCTGATAATTTCTTGGGACTTAGGAAAGGATTAGGAAGTTGCTTGAGGTCAGGTCCAGAGGCCTACCTTTCTAAAAAGTTCCAGACCCCGGCCCTAAAAATGTATTTGTATAAACAAACAAAGAAACAAGTAAATATCTGGATATCTAAGTAATTATTCGTATACTCTGTAAGTTTGTACAATTTCTAGACGTATATGTATTTAAATTTTCATATATTTTGCATATGCAATGTTTAAAACTGAGGAGTTGGTTATTTCTAAATATCTGATTGAAATCCAGAGACAGAGTTACTCAGTAAAACTATGCAAATTATTGACATTTAAGAAGATTATCTGGAAAAATGCCTAGAGTTTGAGATCTATTGCACTGTAGTGGTCATTCTTAAATTAGACTAGACAGAGCAGTAATAAAAGCATTTTAGCAAAGTGTTGAATGCTTCAGCATTAGGTCCATAACACATAAATATGTAAGACTAGTGAGAGGGCATGAGGGAGCTGTGAAGTTACCCAGCTGTCATTAGAGGAATGAAAGTGGGTTTGCACCATAGATAAGCTTTCACAGAAGACAGACTGCCTATGATCTCACACCAACAGACCTAGAATTAATATAGATTTTTATCTATTTCTGGAATTGAAAGTCTGCTCTTATGAAAGCTGTCATGTATTTAAATGTCAGGTCTTTGCTACCATAAGCATTTTTACTCCTTAGGTTAATGTTCTATTGAGAGTTCTTCCTAGAAAAATTAGTTTGCTCCACTGTGAGTCACACAAGAGCCTGAGGAGTGTAAAATATTTAGTATGAGCATGATTAGCTCTGTATACAATGACATAAAGATGAAGGTGAACTGCACACAAATTATTTAAATTGTTTTAAGGCAAGTATGAAGTATTAGCATTTTCTTAGTTAGAACAGAGATTGTATTTACATAATTTGTCTTGATTGTAAATCTTCTTACAAGGCTCTGGGAAATGGTACTGAATCATCTTCAGAAATGTTTTCACTATCTTAATATTGAGAGGTACAGTAGACAGCGTGAGGGCGTTCAAACAAGGTATAGCCTAGACAAGGACTCAGTGAGGTTTTAGCTTTTATTGAGGCTTTAAAAGATCTATTATCAGGAACTATCAAGATTGGCATATCTAAATAATGAACATTTCATAGTCACAGTTAATCCAAATGGAACAATACTGAATTGTGATTGTATAAAGTATATGCATTTTTAACTGGGATTGAATGGCATCTGTCTGTTGAATGAAGTCTGTTTTGTTCCATTGATTTTCTTTGTAAACATGTTTTAGCTAAATTCCAATAATAAATTTTTTAATGAGCAAGACATTTCCTAAAATAATGACATCATAATTAGGATCATATGCACAACATGGTAGTGTTTCAATTTTGATATTCATCCTAACTTCCATGTATAGTTACTAATATTTTTTTTTTGCATTGACACTTGCCTGTGAAGTTGAAACTAGTAAAATAAAATGCAAAAACTGAAAAATTGTCTACAGACTACTTTCGTTAGTGAAGTCTCTGAAACACAAGCTTAACATTTGACAGATCAGTGACTTTTCTGATTTTTAGAATATGACATGTAAGGAAAATGATGATCCATTGACTGCATTTTTTTGTTTCTTTTTTTTGTTTGTTTTGTTCTGTATCAACTCTATGCCACTACAGTTTGCGAAAAATCTGAAGAGAGAATAAGTTTTGTTTCCTTACAAGGAAAATATTCTAAATATAAGCATAACTATTATGTGTGTATAAATAATACTTGTAAGTAACAATAATGGACAATTGAGACTGTATTGTCCCAAGACTTGCCCAGCTCCTAACAAGAACTCAGTGAAATTTGATGATACAAGAGCTGTTTAAAAAACGTGCTACCCAGAACATACATGATGTCTCTGTCTTTAAGCTCTGTATCTATTTGAGATATTAGACTGTGAGGTCACTAAACTCTACCTAAGTTCCCTAGAGAAACCCAAGCGTTCAAGCATTTTAGTCAAACTTAATCCATGCAAATTGTACTGAGACGTGTGCAAAGGTCAGTGTTTTCATCCTCAAAAAACACAGTGAGCACAACTGTGCCTTTCTTTTCACTGAAGGCTCATCACTGCAGCACATAGAAAAGAACTGGGAAACCTGAGCTCCTATCTTCTCCAGCCTGAGGTGATTCATTTGCACATAGGTCCTTTCATGAGGACACCTTCACCCTTATCAAAGTGTCTTAGTTTGTCTGGGGAGTGGTGCCTCCATTCTTCTTGAAACCAGGACATATTGCAGCCAAAAATGGGAAACATATAGAAGATGTAAACTCAGTAATCCAGGGGCTGGAGGCACCTGCACAGTTTTTTAATCAAAGAACTATCTAAAGGAAACTGTACTGGTGGTTAAGTTCTTATGAAAAAGACAAGTTTCCTGTCTAATTAGCTGCATGCTCTGTAAGGAGAGTCAGATTTTCTAGGTCCTTAGTGGCCATATCTGTCTAATCTGCTGTGTGGAAGACATCTTTTTGTGTGTGTGCCTTTACATGACTGTCTTTTCACTTCTGTGAAAGTTATTTATTCCCATCAACTGCACAGCACCCTTCTCACCTCTGGCACCCCGAGTAATTCCAGTTGATCAAGGTGCTTAATTGCTGGACCGCATCATGCCAAAGCATCTCTGATCTCAGGCAGACAAGGGGAAAAAACCATGGGCCTTCTACATCTCAAAGGCTCCATCTTAAAGGTCAATACATAGAGACGCACACTGTTGGAAACACTATACTGTTACTATAAAGGTCTGGACTGTGAATCCCATGTGGATGCATGGGATTTCATGTACAAAAGAGCAGGGTTTAAAATATGCAGCTTTTTTTAGGATAGCTGTTCACTGCTCTAAATTCAGGCAGTTCTTCCTGCACTCTGCATCAGGGTCTGAGCTCTCTTCTACTTGAGGGTTACCTGCTGCACTGAAGCCCTTCCCCTGAATCTAACCCTAATCCCCTTTTCATAATAT